>MU683970.1:19220-69389 GCA_026770625.1 Nicotiana glauca
GGGGGGGGAGGAGAATACAAACCCTTTAAAATGTATTTTTATGATGAAGAAGTATCATTTATGGGAGAAGACATTACGGAAGCATATGATGGTTAGAGGATGTTCTTTGACAGAGTTGCAAATTTCAAAGGAGTAGGCATTGGAGTAGTTTTGGTATCAGAAACGGGTCAGCATTATCTGGTATCTGCTAAACTAAGATTTCCTTGCACCAACAATATAGAAGAATATGAAGCCTGCATACTAGAGCTCAACATGGAAGTTGACATGAACATTCAGGAGCTATTGGTGAATGGTGATTCAGATTTGCTTGTGCATTAGGTACAAGGAGAATGGGCTACCAAGAATTCCAAGATATTTCCATATCTACACCATGTTCAGGAATTGAAAAGCAAGTTCACGATGATAGAATTCCGACATGTGCACAGAATTTAGAATGAGTTCGCCGATGCATTAGCCACTTCGTCATCAATGATACAACATCCAGATAAGAACTATATTGATCTCATTCTGGTAAGTATCCATAATCAGCCAACATATTGTGCTCGTGTCGAGGAAGAAGAAAATAGAAAGCCTTGGTTCCATGACATCAAGGAGTACTTATCAAAAGAGAATACCTGGAGCATGCAAATAACATTAGAAATGCACGCTCCGAAGAGTGTCAAATCACTTCTTCCACAGTGAAGGGAACTTGTACAGAAGAACTCCAAATTTGGGTTTGCTAAGGTGTGTCGACGCAAAGGAAGCTTCTAAGCTACTTGAGGATGTACATGGTAGGACATGTGGTCGCACATGAATGGTTTCATTTTGGCAAAGAAGATACTCATGGCAAGTTATTTTTGGATGACTATGGAGACGGATTGTATTTAGTATGTCCACAAATGCTTTCAATGTCAAGTACATGCTGACACGATAAAAGTGCCACCAAGCGAGCTCAATGCAACAAGCTTACCTTGGCCATTCACCGCCTGGGGAATGGATGTTATTGGTCTGATTGAGCCCACGGCTTCAAACGGACACCAGTTTACTCTAGTAGACATTAATTACTTCACAAAATGGGTAGAAACTGCATTTTACAAGGTTTTGACCAAGAAAGTAATTGTAGATTGTCAAGGATCGTATCGTCTGCCGATTCGAAGTTCCTAAGTCCATTATTACTGACAATGCCACCAACCTCAACAATGATCTAATGAATGAAACTTTCAAAATCAAGCACAAGAATTCCACCGCGTACATACCTCAGATGAATTGAGTCATAGAATTCGCCAACAAAAACATTAAGAAGATACTAAGAAAAATGGTAGAAAATCACAAGCAGTGGCACGAAAAGATACCCTTTGCTCTGTTGGGTTATCGCACCACCGTTCGTATGTCAATCGGGGAAACCCCCTACATGCTGGTTTATGGTACCGAGGCTTTTATCCCAGTTGAAGTAGAGATTCCTTCTTTAAGAGTCATATATGAAGATGAACTGAGCGATGCAAAATGGATAAAAAGTAGCTATGAACAGTTGGCCCTTATCGATAGAAAGAGAATGAACGCAGTATGTCACGGCCAACTGTATCAGAACGGAATGTCCAGAGCTTTCAACAAAAGGGTCAGACCAAGACAGTTCCACCACGGTAACTAGTATTGAAGAAGATTTTCCCACGCATAGATGAAGCCAAAGGGAAATTCTCTCCCAACTAGCAAGGCTCGTATATGGTTCATAGTGTGCTAACAGGAGGAGCACTCATACTTGTAGAGATGGATGGAGAGATCTGGCCAAAACCAATCAATTCAAACATAGTCAAAAGATACTATGCCTAGATTATTTCACATTTTCTTTTCTGATATAATTGAACTATGCTTGAACTGATTCCCATTTAAGAGGGTATATGTAGGAAGCCTTATGGGTTCGGTCATATCATAATGAAATTTTCATTTCCCCCAAAATCATAAACTGGGGCAGAATTTTGAGGAGGGTCCTCAAAATTCCGGAGCAAGTCTAGCCAGCGCCATCACATGTCATGAAGTCAGTCATCAGTCAACAATTGGGGTAGAATTTTGAGAAGGATTCTCAAAATTCCGAAAAAGATTTAGCAAGGTCCGCAATCTATAAACGGTTAAAAATCATTTACCAAACTGGGGCAGAATTTTGAGGAGGACCCTAAAAATTCCAACATAAGAGAGCTGCAATGCCTTAGGAATGTGTCACTGTCGCACTTCATCAAAAGTTACTTGATATATCAATACACTTCCAAAAAAATTCTATTTTATCAATGAATGCATATTTTTCGAAAATTCTATTTTTCATAACCATCAGGTGCTACCTAGGGGAATTCAAAGGGGGGCTTCCAGAGCGGAGCAAAGCAAGGCCGGCAGACGAATCAAGACCAACCTCCCCTCATGAAACTTATTATTTTTCTTTTAATGTAGGCACATTTGACGATAGCATTCACACACAAAGAAAATTCACCATCCATCTTGCCGTTAGACACTGAACATATCCTAGCTAAGATATACTCTACCCTTATATGATATTTTCACTTTGCATGAGTCTCATCTCTGACTCTATATTTGCATAACTCTAATCTCTGACTCTACATTTGCATGTGACTATTCCTTGACTCCATATTTGCATGAGTCTAATCCTTGACTCCATATTTGCATTACTCTAATCCTTGACTCCATATATTCATGAGTCTAATCTCCGACTCCACATTTGCATAAGACTAGGCCCTGTCTCCAATCTTGCATGAGTATAAGCCCTAACTCCATATCTGCATAAGGCTAAGCATTGCCTTCCATTTTCATGGGACCAAGCCCTATCCCGAATCTTGCTTGAGGTTAAGCTCTTCCTCCATATTTGCATAAGGCTAAGCACTGCCTTCTCTTTGCATGAGACTAAGCTCTATCTCCAATCTTGCATGGGTCTAATCCCTGACTCCATATTTGCATGAGGCTGATCCTTGCCTCCATACCTGCATGAGTCTAAGCCTTGACTCCATATTTGCATCCTTGCCTCCCTGTTTGCATAAGGCTAATCCCTGCCTCCCCACTTGCATGGGACTAAGCATTGTCCCTCTTTGCACTAATATTGCTCTATTTTCTACTACTATCTAACTGCTTTTCAATCGGGCTAAGATCTGCCCTCTACTTCGCAAGACTAAACCTTGTCTTGTTACATCATATTATTGCATATCATGGGCTGAAACATCACCAATCTGTTCAAAGGCGTCATAGTCTAAAGGCATCATCCTCATAGCCGGAAGACACCATGCTATGGCCTGAGGATCTCTCAAATTTACATATCATTATTCAAATGCATCATGGTTCGGAGGCACCATTTTCATGGCCTGAGAACACCATTTCATGGTCTACGAATCCATCACTAAACAATTTATGGCCCAGGACGTCATGGTCCAAGGACGTCATCTTTAACCGTCGAAAGACAACCTTCATGGTCCGAAGAGAATTTGCATCATGTTTAAATTTTTGCAAGTACATTTGTAGCATCTTTTATCTATAGGTAACTAGTGAGCAACCGCTATCCTAGCAAGAGTGATCTCGATTCAGTTCCCTCCAGCCGTCTCAAGCCTTAACCGCTCATCGTAGCCGCTTCCACATCTCGCATCCGTTCTTATAATAATTTCATCGGCATACACCGTAGGTAAATCCAGAACTACACATGGCCTAATTCCTGTAAAACTAGGGATACGCAAGCTACTCGAAACTGGAAGCTCGGCCTCCGTCTTTTGAAACATCCCATTCGGTCGAAATTGGCCATAATTTCTTTACCCAAAAACTCTTTCATCCTTCTCGGATAAAGAGAGGCAGCTGTTGCTACCCAATTTTTCCCTATATATTTTGAATATGTATAAATACCTTCAAAATAGCATATATATATATATATAAGCATGCACATGGTTTTTATAAAATTTTCCATAATTTTAAGGGTTTAAATTGATTTATTTTCTCCCCTTATATTCATAAAATCCCCAATAAATATTTTCTAAATTATTGTTATGATAATTTACTCATTTAGTTTCTATATTATGTCAAAATATGATCAATATATTTTTTATGCATTTTTATGACTACATTTAGTATTTTTAAAGCCAAAATATATATAATTGCAATATTAGCCCATTTTAATGTATGATTATATATTATACGTGTAAAATTGGCCCTTTATTTTTAAAATGATTAGTATACATTTCTAATCATTTTTGTTATAGAAAAAAAATTATTTTTCAGAAACTATTTGTTATTTTATTAAAATTAAAATAGGGAAATTGGCTATTTAAGTCATAGCCAGATTTGGCTTCCAATTTTAGCCAAATTGGACCCCAATCCCCAGCCCAATTTGCTATTAAATAACCAGACCCAGACCCTATAAATCCCTACCCAAACCCGGAACCCACCTACCCGGTTGAATCCTGATCGTTGATCTCCCAGATCAACGATCCACACACAACATTTCCTTTTTTAATTCATACACCCCCAAACCCTAAACCATTTTTCTAAATCCACCACCTTCAAATCCTTTCATCTTCTCTCTTCTCTCAACCTTACCATAGACTCTGTCAATCGCCTCCTTTTTCATTCCACCTTTCAACCCCAAGCCTCCAATGGGTCTCCCATCACCTTGCTCATCATCTCTGAGGCTTTCAAGAGTCCTGGGCCATGCCGATTTGGATCTAGGGTTTCTTTTTCTATTGGTCATGGCTTCTCCGGTGTGATTTTGGGCGAAATCACACCATATATGTTACGATCTATGAAGTTTGCAATAGGTTCTTTTAGTTCTATTTGGGTTTCCCTTTGAAAACCTAACTCTCATTTGAATTTCCTAGATCTGTGTTATTTTTAACGCTTTAAGTCTGTTTCTTCCTATGATTTGCACTATTCTCAAACTTCTTCTGAAAGATCCTCAACCTTAAACCATTTTACTTTCTTTAAAAAATTAGGGTTTCTCGGAGTTCTTTATACATTTTTTTTAACCGATGTTCTTTATGATTAAACCTCTTTCCTTGCTTATTATGACTGATCTTAATATTCCTACTGCTTTTGAACTCGACTCTGTTAGAAATCCCTAATTTTAAGTGCTTCTTTGCTTTGGTTCTGTGTGTTAGCATAACTTTGTTAAGTTTCTGTTGATTACCATGCTTTGAATGGGTTTTCTACTAAGTCTTTAGCCTACTTATGTCACTTATGTATGACTGTGTTCATTTTGTTTATTCATATCTTGCTTCTTTTTGTGGATATGGTTGGCTTTGCCTGTTTGCTACGTCTGTTCGTTATTCTGTATTTATATGTTGCAATATAGAATCATGACCCTCTCTTTATTTGATTCTGATTTCCTTAATTGATGGTTTGATTGCAAGATTTTCTTTTAAAACCCTAAAATTCTACACGTTTGTTTATATTGACTGATTCCATTTCCTTATTTGTTGTGGCACTTCATTCTTACTGAATTCTTTCCTTAATTGGTATATTCTGTACTTAGGCTCATCATATGCTCTATACTTTTACTACCCTTTATATGGTAAAACAAATCAGCCTTTCTCAACTGATTACCAAAAAAAAAATTCTTTCCTTGATTTTCCCTGTTGGTATTTGTTTAAGTTGTAATTCCTTGATTAAAGGGAAGTACTCATATTAATTGGATTCTAATTGTGATTACTTCCATAATTGTGCTAAACTTTTGCTTGTTACCTTATTTTCTGCCTATTTTCAAAACTATAAATACTCTATCTCTTTCATTAACACACACGAACACTTGGTTTTCAAAAACGACCTCTCTTACTAAACAATCTTTGCTCTCCCTCTCTCTTGTGCTATTTGCTACTATTAGCTGGTTGCAAGCCAAGGCTAATCACCTGTGCTCTTTTGTTCTTTCATTCTTCTTACTTCTATCTTCACTGGTATGTCCTAATTTTGATTTAAAGCTCCAACAACAATATGCTTCTCTTATTGTTTCAGTTTCTCTTATTTCTAGTTTGTTTCTACTTGTGTTTCTGTTGTGAAACTTGCAGTTAAGTTACACTATTAGCATGCTATTATGTCTCCCCTTCCCTTTAGACTAATATATTCCCTTATGTGTGTTTCAAAGCATGCCTCGTCAGTTGTCTTTTACTTTTTGTGTCTTTACTATCCTATGAATCCCTAAATACTTATCGCCCCTTGTATGTGTTTGTGTTCTTCCTGACTGTTTATGACTATGCCAGTGTCTACTGTTTCCGAGCATGTAAACCAATCTTAAGACCTTTTCCGTGTTTGCCAGCCAAATGCCTGTGTCCCAAACCCCCTTGACCCCTATGTGACTATTGGATTCATTTGGATTCTGTAGACTAGCTGTGTGTGATCTGATCTTAAGGTTTTTGAGATTTTTTTTATTACTCCAACCTCTTTTTTCAAACAATCTCTGTTGCTTCACTAATTACATTCAAAACAGTTCCTAATACAGTCTTTAATAACCCTTTTCAACTTGTGTCCTGCACTTCCACTTTACTCTCAGTCAATAAGTTCTACCCTCTCTAGTATGTGTACTGCCTTGGGATCCTCTTGAGATCCCTTCGAACTATGGCATACTGAGGCTGGACTTTTCACACTGCTCTGGTTCAATTCTTGGTTGCTAAGTCTAGGCGTAAGCATTGCCCGGGGTCCTTGACACCCTTAGGGTACTTTGATGCCCCTAGACTCTGATTTGTCTATGGAATTGAGGCTTATGTGACCATTGGAGGCTTTGGAAAACTTGAGCCTAATTGCAAGCTCCCTATAGAATAGCTTCTTGATTTTCTATTTCACTTATGTAATTTATTCATTGGCCTGTAATAATTTGTAAACAGATATTTGGATTATTTAGTAAAAGGGTGAGTAAATGTATACTTTATAGGGGGTAATATGGCTATAAATCCTGCTCTTAGGATCTTACTTTTAAAAATGCTTTACTCAATAGAAAACATGCTCATAGGGTTTTACTCTTTTAAATCCGATTGCTTTGCCTAATAGAAATCATGCATATAGGATCTCACTTCTAATTTCGTTTGCATCAGGTAGAAATCATGTTCATAAGGTTCTGTATTGTCATGTTAGAAACCATGTTTATAGGTTCCCAAACAATCATGTCTTAAATCAGTAGATGCAATGCCTATAGGACTCAACTCCGATTCAGTTTTAATGAGTATTCCTGTATGTTGCTGCAAATCGTTTAAAATCAGCAATCCACCTAGATATCATGCAGTTTTAATGAGTATTCCTGTATGTTGCTGCAAATCGATTAAAATCAGCAATCCACCTAGATATCATGCATATAGGGATTCTACTCGCAACACTGTCTGATAATTTAGTTCAGCCGATTAAATATACTTCATTACGCCTAGTTCATTTTTAAAACCGGTCTTATTAAGTGTCAAACATTTCCTGAAACAAGTTCTTTCAAAATCACCTCAATCTCTTTAGATATCATGCCTATAGCTATTAAAGGAGTCTATTTTGGAAACTTGTTTCTTTCTGTATTAATATAGCAGAGTATGCTGCATATAGGCAAGCCTTAAGTTATTTTTTTCAAAAAACTACATTTCCCTGAAGTTGTCTTTGTCGTTTAACGTTTTTGATTCTAATGAGGTTTTACAAGAATCCCTAGGCAACTACTAGGTTATAACTTCTGGGTATAAAAGATTGGTTTGTTTCTGCATAGTCACTTAGAGATCCTGCTTTAGGACTTTGATTAATAAAGACCTTAACTGTGTTTGAGATGTGCTGCTTGTATATTTGTTTGAGGGGGAAACTTTGAGCCTCTTAATTAATCCCATTATGTGTGAAAGTCCTAAATATTTTTACTGTCGCCTTAGAGATTTCTCCTTTCTAAACCTTAGGGGTACGTCTAGAACTACCTATATATAGAGGTCCTAACTCCCTCCGGGACTATTAAGAAGGGACGGGTAGCAGAATGCAATAGGAATCAGTGACCAAACACTTGCTTTGCATGACCAATAAGTGGATGGAAAGAGTAGTTATGGGATATGATGACTAAGCATTAATGTCACGTGTAACCCCTCATCGAGGAGTGTTTACCGTAAATTGCGTGGGGTGATCCTATAGGACAAACAACCTAGGACCCCTCTTTACCAAATCCTCTATTTATTTAAACTTTCGTCTTTTACAACTTGTTCAACCTTTACCTTACTACTTGAACTCTCCAATGTGACTTACTAGCAACTTATTCGATTCAACCGTTTATAAGGACTAAGTTGTGAATATAAGTTCGATCGGGGCCCACCGTTGTGGACCAAGGGGGTGCCTAACACCTTCCCCTCGTGGTTACTTCGAGCGCTTCCCTAATATCTGGTAATGCAAACCAACTCAAGAGAGAATAACTCTAGGTGCCCTAATGCATCATAATCCGTTAGGTGACGACTCTTCAACTATCCAATTCCCGAAAGGAAAGGAGTCATTACACCCCGTGAATGTCGAAACCCGGATTCCGCAAAGGAAAAAGTGGGCGCAATATCTGGGGAAGGACCTTCTGGGACCAAATAGGCTAGATTTATCTTCTTTTTCCTAAAAATGTAATATGGCCAAGTGCCAGTGATGACTTATCTTATTTCTATCTTTTAGGGATTCATCTAATTTTTATCTATTATGGAATGAAGCATTTATCAGCATTAAAAGTTCTCCAAGTTTATTTGTCGCTAGGCCTACCTCGGGCAGAATGAGGTTCCCAAAATGGGATATGAATTTACATTTCCGCAATATGTGTTTAAGTACTGCAAATGTTTCAGAATCCTCACCGACTTGTTACCTTTTATTTTTCTTTACTTTGATTATTCCTGTCCCCTTAGGTTGGTTCACTCATACTGGCCTCATCAGCGTACCATACTTGATCTAGAGTCCCTCCACCTCCTCCTCCTCCAAGCAACACAAAGGGAAAAAGAAATACAAAAGATGGACGACTTAAGTGGAATCCTAAAAGAACATGTTGAGAACGCAGAGACTTCCGATGGCCATAGTACTCCGGTCCCAAATGACCTGGTTTTGAGACTGGAACTGCAAGGATAACTTGAGTAGGTTCACAACTTGGCAAACCTGCCACTCACCCTCAATGTCCTCGATGTCCACCAACAAAATGCAAAGAACCCAATACCTTCTCAGAACACACAAAACCAACCACCACAAAGTCCTAACGCACCAAATCAATACGCAACTCCACCCCAAAATTTCAATCTACTGCCACTACCTACTCCACCACAACATCATCATCAACCAATTCCAACCACCACTTACCACATTCCCCAAAATACACCACCTCTCATTCTCGATTAACAAAACTCTTACAATGACCATCACTATACCCAAGTTCTTGGAACCCATCAAAGCAACCCTATATATGTGGAAACTATACCTCATTCTACCCAACCAATCTCCTGTGCACCGAAATCCTCCAAGAAGGACCTCCTCCTTAAAAACATGGCTGAAGAACTCAAGAAGTTAACAAGCCGAGTTCAAAGTGTCGAAGGCGACATGGGAATAGAAGATTAAACTATGATGATTTGTGCATACAGGCGGATATCAAACTGCCATAGGGGTACAAACCTCCCAAGTTTGAGATGTTCGATGGCACAGTTGATCGCAGGGTTCATCTAAGGACCTATTGTAACAAGCTTGTCAGGGTCGGAAAAGTTGAAAAGATCCGGATGAAGCTCTTTATGAGAAGCCTTACTGGGGATGCTTTGTCTTGGTATATCAGCCAGAATCCCAAGAAATGGGCTAATTAGGTAAGCCTGGCGTCGAATCTCATGGACCGGTTCAGGTTTAACACAGAGAATGCACCGGATGTCTTCTACATTCAGAATCTTAAGAAGAAACCTATTGAGACTTTCTGTGAGTACGCTAGTCGTTAGAGGTTGGAAGCAGCCAAGGTCAGGCCCTCTTTAGATGAAGAACAGATGAATAAATTCCTCATCAGGGCACAGGATCTTCAATATTATGAGAGGTTGATGGTCATCAAAAATCATAAATTCTCTGATATTATCAAGCTCGAAGAAAGGATCAAGGAAAGGATCATAAGCGGGATGGTAACAAACTTCGAGGCACTGGAAGCCATAAATAAGGCACTACAATCAGGTGGCATATCGAAGAAGAGAGATGTTGGGCAGTAATGGTAGCCCAAGACACAAAATCTCCATTTACTTATCAGACACCTCCACTCACATATCAAACACCTCCACCCATATATCAGACACCTCCACCGATATATCAAACACCTCTACCCACATACAAACCATCACCACCTATATATCAGCCTTCATCTCCTAGATATTCCCAACTAGCCTTTGCACATCACACCTACAACTCCCAACCATCCCACTTCCAATCACCACCAGCTCACCAAAATTATCTAAGAACAAGACCCAACTTCGACTGCAAGTCGCCGAGACAATAAACCGCTATCGCTAAGCCCATCGACCAACTCTATGAAAGGTTGAAAGCTACATGCTATGTCACTTTTGTTCTTGCTATGGCATTAGAAAATCCATTTCAATGGGTCAATCCGAACAAAACCTTTGCATACTATTCTGGTATAAAAGGGCACACCACTGCTGTGTGACTAACATTGAAGGAGAAGATCCAGACACTCATTGACAACAAGGTCATACAAGCAAAGGAAGCCTCACCCATCGTCCATAATAATCCCCTCACTGATCACAGAGGTGATGGTGTACATGTGATAGAAACAAATGAAGAATGGTAACCTGAGGGGTCGATCGGGCTTATTCGAGAAGGAGATGAATTTAAGGTTGCAGTCACACTTACTCCTATTATGGTTGAGTCTCATGCACCTATCAATGTTGAGGTAACTATATCAGTTCCATTCGAGGTGGAAGTAGCTCCTCCCGCAACCACCTCCCCTTCATTTGAAGTAGAAGTGGTCACACCTTTCACTGTGATGGTATCGACCAAATTCCCATTCAACTCAAAAGCAATACCCCAGGATTATGTTTTTGAGGCTCGGCGGCAAGGTAAAGCCAAGATAGAGGAATATGATGCCGCACAAGGGATGACTAGAACTGGAAGAGTCTATACACCTGAACACCTGGGAGGTTCGAGTAAGGAGGCCACTACTAAGTAGCCTATCATTGAGACCGGGCCAGATGACCTGTGGAGGAAAGTGTAGGCAAAAGAACACTCTATTGTTGACTATCTAAACAAAATCCCTGCTCAGATATCTATCCTGTCAATATTGCGGAATTCAGAGGCACACAAGAACGCCTTGATAAAAGTACTGAGCGAGGCTTATGTACCCAATGACATCACTGGTGGAGAAATGGCCAACATGGTCGGCCAAGTGCTGGAGAGCCATAAGATTATCTTTCATGAAGATGAGCTATCGCCTGAGGGTTTAAATCACAATAGAGCATTGCATATCACAGAGCAATTTGAAGGAAAGTTCATTGCCAGGGTCTTGGTTGATGGAGGTTAGAGCCTAAATATTTGTCCATTGGACACTCTGAAGAGGTTGGACAAAGGTTTCCACGAGATACAGGCAGGAAGCATGAATGTGAAGGCTTTCGCTAGGTCCTAGAGGGCCACGATCGGAGAAATAAACCTTTGCTTGCAGATGGGGCCAACTTGGTTCGTTGTCGAGTTTCAAATGCTCGACATACCAGCTTCATATAATATTCTGTTGGGCCGGCCATGGATCCGTGCTTCTGGAGTCGTTCCTTCTACACTATATCAAGTTATGCAATTTAATGGAACCATAAGGAGGTGATCATTCATGGTGATAGAAGTAGCCCCATCTACACCAGTCAAACCATCCCGGCCATTAGACATAGAAGAAGGCTAGGAGGGGAAACTTGTCATCATATTTAACGGGTCAATGCCATTGAGAAGGATAAGTGGTGGAGTAGAAAGATAGAAAACATATTAGCATGGTCTAGATATGAACTTGGCAAAAGGTTGGGAAAGAACCTTCAAGGTATCATTAAACCAATACAGCTGAAAAATCATGGTACCACTTTTGGGCTCAGATACTAGTACACATGGCAAGAGTACAGTAATTGGCCGCCTCCATGGCGTGGACCATATTACCCTCTTGAGTAGCCAGTGCCACGTTTGGAATAAGCGTTCCACCAAGACAACACAATACGGGGAACTGTAGAAGATCAAGCACTAGCTGGGCTGAGGGATTTGTTCTTGGAAGATGAGGATATGGCCTGTAGTGCCATAATTGAGGAGGAAGAGGAAGAAGGCCTCACTATTCAGACCATAAAGAATGGAATTGTTCTCAGGTACTGGACCGCCACACCATCCTGAGCCCGCAAAGTCCCTGGGTAACTTGGCAGAATTTACTTCTATAGCCATTCTAGGGATTTAAGATTTCCTGTAATTTTGTTTTAAGTTTTACTTGTTTCAAAATGAACGCTCGATTCATCGAGCAGTACTTTGTATGGACAATTTTTTCAAGTTTTAATCAATGCATTTGCTCTTTATTATTCACTACTATTTTTACACTTTTCCTTTCTACAACATTATTATTATTTTTCCTGATGAACCAGTAACTATGACATTTAATGAGCAACGTAACATGAGAATAGTGACTCAGAGGAAGAAGATGAGATACCCGAGGAAATTTTCATGGAGGTTGAAAATTTTGAGAATAAGCCTAAGTCCAATCAGGACGAGACAAAAGTAGTAAATATGGGAGACGCTAAGACCATAAAGGAGGCCTACATCAGCATTTAGTTGTTGCCAATAGAGAAGAAGGAGTACACTTTTTTCCTAAAAGAGTATGAGGACATTTTTGCTTGGTCATATGATGATATGACCGGTTTGAGCACTTCTATAGTGGCTCACAAGTTGCCTACTAATCCCATGTGTCCACCAGTAAAACAGAAACTTAAACAGAAACTTAGAAAGTTCAAATAAGACATGAGCCTGAAAATCAAGGAGGAAGTTACCAAGTAGATCAAAGCCAAAGTTGTCAGGGTGGTTAAAAATCCAACCTAGTTAGCTAACATTGTGCCAGTTCCGAAGAAAGAAGAGAAGGTCAGGGTATGTGTTGATTATCGGGATTTAAAAAGAGCAAGTCCGAATGACATTTTTCCCCTGCCAAATATACACATCCTGATCGATAATTACGCCAAACATGAACTCCAATCCTTTGTAGATTGCTTTGCGGGTTATCACCAAATTTGGATGGATGAAGAAGATGTAGAGAAGATAGCTTTTATTACACCATGGGGTGTATATTATTACAAGATGATGCCCTTCGGTCTGAAGAATGCTGGGGCCACTTACATGAGATCCATGACACCCATCTTCCATGATATGATACACAAAGAAATATAGGTGTATGTGGACGATGTCATTATCAAATCCAAGAGGATTACAAATCACATAGTAGACTTGAAAAAGTCCTTCAACAGGCTAAAGAGGTACAATTTGAAACTAAACCCCGCAAAGTGTGCATTCGGGGTTACCGCAGGAAAGTTACTGGGTTTTATCGTCAGTCGTCGAGGGATCGAGCTGGATTCGTCTAAAGTCAAAGTTATTCAGGAGTTACCACCGCCCAAGAATAAAAAGGATGTGATGATCTTCGTGGGATGGCTCAAATACATCAGTCAATTCATAGCACAGTCCACAGTCATTTGTTAACCCATCTTCAAGATGGTGATGAAAGATGCCGAAACAAGCTGGACGGAGGATTGTTAGGGAGCTTTTGATAAGATCAAGGATACCGTCTAAACCATCAGTTTTTGTTCCGCTAGAGCCAAGATGACATTTGCTACTCTATCTGTCTGTATTGGATGGAGCTTTCGGATGTGTTCTAGGATAGCACGATGAGATAGGGAGAAATGAGCAAGCCATATATTACTTGAGTAAGAAGTTCACACCATATGAAGCACGGTATTCTTTGCTTGAACGCACTTCCTGTGCTTTGACCAATACAGCCCAAAAATTGAGGATTTACTTCTGTGCCTACACCACCTACCTTATATCCAGGATGGATCCTCTGAAGTACATATTTCAGAAATCCATGCCCACTGGGAAGTTGACTAAATGGCTGATACTATTGAGTGAGTTCGATATCATCTATGTAACTTAAAAGGCGGTCAAGGGACAAACATTGGAAGATCACCTTACTGAAAATTTAGTGGGAGGAGAATAGAACCCTTGAAAATGTACTTTCCTAATGAAGAAATATCATTTGTAGGAGAAGACATTACCGAAGCATATGATGGTTTGAGGATGTTCTTTGACGGAGCCACAAATTTCAAAGGAGTGGGCATTGCAACAATTTTGGTATCAGAAATGAGTCAGCATTATCTGATATCTACTAAACTCATATTCCCCTACACCAACAACATGACGAAATATGAAGCCTGCATACTAGGGCTCAACATGGCAATCGACATGAACATTTAGGAGTTGCTGGTGATCGGTAATTCAAATTTGCTTGTGCACCAGGTACAAGGAGAATGGGATACCAAGAATTCGAAGATATTGCTATATCTGCACCATGTGCAGGAATTGAGAAGGAGGTTGACAAAGATAGAATTTCGACATGTGCTCAGAATTCAAAATGAGTTTGCCGATGCATTGGCCACTTTGTTATCAATGATACATCATCAAAACAACAACTACATTGATCCCTTTCTGACGAGGATCCATATTAGTCGGCATATTGTGCCCATGTCGAGGAAGAAGCAGATGGAAAGTCTTGGTTCCATGACATCAAGGAATACTTATCAAAATGAGAATACACGGAGTGTGCAAATCACACCCAGAAACGCACACTCCGAAGATTGTCAAACCATTTATTCCACAGCGGAGGAAACTTGTACAGACGAACTTCTGATTTGGGTTTACTAAGTTGAGTCGACTCGAAGGAAGCTTCTAAGCTACTTGAGGATGTGCATGCCGGAACCTGTAGACCGCACATGAATGGTTTCATCTTGGCTAAGAAGATACTCAGGGCAGGTTACTTTTGGATTGCCATGGAGACGAATTGTATTTAGTACATCAGCAAATGCTTTCAATGTCAATTGCATGCCGATATGATAAAAGTGCCGCCAAATGAGCTCAATGCAACAATCTCACCTTGGCCATTCACCACTTGGGGAATGGATGTTATCGGTCCAATTGAGTCTATTGCCTCAAATGGACGCAGGTTTATTCTAGTAGCCATTGATTACTTTACAAAATGGGTCGAGGTTGCATCTTACAAAGCTGTGACAAAGAAATTCATTGCAGATTTTGTCAAGGATTGTAGCATCTACCGATTCGAAGTTCCTGAGTCCATTATTACTGACAACACCGCCAATCTCAATAGTGACCTGATGAAAAATATGTGTGAAGCTTTCAAAATCAAGCACAATAATTCTAAGCCTACAGACCTTAGATGAATGGAGCCGTAGAAGCCGCTAACAAAAACATCAAGAAGATACTAAGGAAAATGGTAGAGAACCACAAACAGTGGCAGGAGAAGTTACCCTTTTCTTTGTTGGGGTACCGCACTACATTTTGCACATAAACCGAGGAAACTCCCTACATGATGGTTTATGGTATCGAGGCTGTCATCCCAGCCAAGGTAGAGATTCCCTCTTTAAGAATCATACAGGAAGCTAAACTCAGTGATGCAGAATAGATAAAAAGTCGCTATGAACAATTGGCCCTTATCGATGGAAAGAGGATGAACGTAGTATGTCACGGCCAACTTTATCAGAATAGAATTTCCAAAGCTTTCAACAAAAGGTCAAACCAAGACAGTTCGTGCCAGGGCAGCTAGTATTGAAGAAAATCTTCACACATCAAGATGAAGCCAAAGGGAAATTCTCTCCCAATTGGCAAGGTCCGTACATGGTTCCCAGGGTAGTAACAAGATGAGCACTCATACTAGCAAAAATAGACGGAGAAGCCTGGCCGAAACCGATCAATTTAGACGCTGTCAAGAGGTACTATGCTTAGATATTTTACATTTTTGATGTAATTGAGCTATGCTTGACCCCATCCTCGTTTAAGATGGGATACGTAGGTAGCGTTATGGGTTTGGTCTTATTATAATAAAATTTTCATTTTCCCCAAGAGCAGAAACTGGGGCAGAATTTTGAGGAGGACCCTCAAAATTCTGGAGCAAGTCCAGCCAACTCCATCACATGCCACGAAGTCAGTAATCAGTCAAGAACTAGGGCAGAAATTTGAGAAGGATTCTTAAAATTCCAGAGAAGGTTCAGCAGGGTCCGTCATCCGGAAACAGTTAAAGATCATCTACCAAACTGGGGCAGAATTTTGAGAAAGACCCTCAAAATTCTGATATGAGATAGCTGCAATGCGTTTGAAACGTGTTACAGTCACTAGTTCATCTAAATATATCTATATATTTCTAAAAGAACTCTATTTTTATCAATAATTGCGTAATTTTTGAAAAAACTCTATTTCCACAGCAGTAAGGTGTTACCTGGGGGGACTCAAAAGGGCTTTCAGAACGTAGCAGATCAAGGCCAGCAGGCGAAGCACGAACCAAACCCCCCTCCCCCCACAAAACTTACAATCTTTCTTTGAATGCAGCCACATCTGACATAATGATAACATCCTTAAATATATGCACACATAACAAGATTAATGTCGATCAGGCCACAAGACATTGAATATACATCTCCAGCTACGACATATACTACTCTTACTTACTACTTGCTCACTACATAATGCTAATACTTGCCTCTATATTTGCATGAGTCTAACCCTTGATTCCATGAGGCTAATCCTTACCACCATAACTGCATGAGTCTAATCCTTGACTCTATACCTGCATGAAGCTAATCACTGCCTCCCTACTTGCATGATGCTAATCCTTGCCTCCATAACTTCATGAGGCTAATCCTTGTCTCTATATTTGCATGAATCTAATCCTTGACTCCATGAGGCTAATATTCCCTCCCTACGTGCATAAGTCTAGTCCATGACTCCACATTTGCATGAGGTTAATCCTTGCCTCCATATTTGCATGAGTCTAACCCTTGACTCCATGAGGCTATTCATTGCCTCCATAACTGCATGAGTCTAATCCTTGATTCCATACCTGCATGAGGCTAATCCCTGCCTCCCTACTTGCATGAGGCTAATCCTTGCCTCCATAACTGCATGAGTCTAATCCTTGAATCTGCATGAGTCTAATCCCTGCCTCCCTACTTGAATGAGGATAATGCCTCCAGAACTGCATGAGTCTAATCCCTGACTCCATGAGGCTAATCCTTGCCTCCATACTTGCATGAGCCTAATTCTTGACTCCATACTACATGAGGCTAATCCCTGCCTCCCCATTTGCACGAGTCTAATCCTTGACTCCCTGCTAGCATGAGTCTAATCCCTGACTCCACATTTGCATAAGGCTAATCCTTGCCTCCAAATTTGCATGCGACTAAGCGATGTCCCTCTTTGCACATATATTGCTCTAATGCTAATACTATCTATTTACTTTTCAATCGGGCTAAGATATTCCCTCCATTTAACTAATCCTTGTCTTTTAACATCATACTATTACATATCATGGGCTGAAATATTGCCAATCTATCTGAAGGCGTCATAGTCTAAAAGCATCATCCTCATAGACGAAAGATACCATGCCATAGCCTCAGGATCTCTAAAGCTTGCATATCATTATTCAAAGGCGTCATGGTTCGGAGACACCATTTTCATGGCTCGAGAACACCATTTCATGGGCTGCAAATCCCTCACTAAACAATTCATGTCCTAGGAAGTCATGGTTCAAGGACGTCATCTTTAATCATCCAAAGACAACCTTCATGGTCCAAAGGGAATTTATATCATGTTTAAAGTTTTGCAAGTACATGTTTGTAGCATCTTTTATCTACAGGTAACCAACAAGTAACCGCTGTCCTATACAGGGAAATATCGCTCTAGTTCCCTCAACTGTCCCGATCTTTAACCGCTCACTATAACCGCTTGTGCATCGCGTGTCCGTTCTTGCAGTAATTTTGTCGGCATACTCTGCGGATGAATCCTGAACTACATATGGCTTGATTCCTATAAAACTAGGGATTGTAGGCAACTCGAAGACCGAAGTTCGGCCTCTTCCTTTCAAAGCATCCCGTCCGGTCAAAATTGGCTATCATTTCTTCACCCGAAAACTTTTTCATCCTTCCCGGATAAAGAGGAGCAGCTGTTGATACCCAATTTTTTTCTATATTTTTTATATGCATAAATACCTTCAAAATAGCATATATATGCATATATAAGCATGCACAAGGTTTTTATGATTTTTTTCATAATTTTAAGGATTTAAATTAATTTATTTCCTCTCATTTTACTCATAAAAATCCCAATAATTACCCTCAAATTATTATTGAGGTAATTTAGTCATTTAATTTCTATATTTATGCCAAAATATGGTTAAAATACTTTTTATGAATTTTTATAATTGCACTTTATATTTTTACAGCTAAATTGCATATAATTACAATATTGGCCTTATTAATGTATAATTATATTTTATATGCGTAAAATTGGTATTCTATATTTTTAAAATGTTAAATATCTTTTTTAAATCATTTTGGTACACAAAATTATTTTCTAGAAATTATTTATCATTTATTATAAATTATATATGGGAAATTGGCTATTTACAATATAGCCAGATTTACATTTCAATTGTAGCCTAAATTGAACCAAACCCCAGCCCAATTTCAAATTAAACTACCTGACCCAAACCCTGAACTCGCCTACCCGACCCAGCACTAATTAGAGATCAACGACCCATATTAATCCTTTTCTTTTTTATTTTCAACGACCCCCTAACCCAATCTTATTTCCAAATTTCGCCGCCTCTGTATTCTCTCATATCTAACCACTCAACCTAACCCTAGCTCCTCTCAACCGCCGACCTTCTTCTCCGGTATTCTCCGGTGATCTCCCTTCAACTCCTAATCCTCCAATGGCTCCTCTATTGCCATGCTCACCTTCTCTGAGGCCTTCAAGGTCCCTGGGCCATGCTGACTTGCATCTAGGGTTTGCCATCTGGTCTGGTCTTGGCTACTTCAGTATGATTTCAAGAAAAATCATGTTGTACTTGTTATGATCTTTGAGTTTTTAGACAGGTTCCTTTCATCTCTACTTGGGTTTCTTCTTAACCCTAGTTTTTTCTTACATCTCCTAGCTCTATACGATTTTCAAATGATTTGAGTCTGTTTCTTTGATGTTTTACACTATCCTTGTAACTCTTTACAAGAATCATCGATTTCAAAGTGTTTTCACCTTCTTCTTAAATTAGGAATTTCGGAACTTCTTCTAAAACTTTATTTGAACCGATTCTTTATGTTTAAACTTCTATCTCTTGTATATTTTGACTGATTCTATGATTTTACTACCTCTTCAACTTGCCTATGTTGAAAACCCTAATTTCTTAGTTCTAATCTTGGGTTTTTGAGTTTTTGTTTGATAACGTGTTTAATCTATATGTTTTTGTGATTCTGTGATTTTACCCTATGATTGCTTGTTAAGGTTCCTAATTATGGCTATCCCTGCCTATTTTGTGATTTTACCCTACTTGTTTACCAGTGTTTCCGATTCTTCACTTCTTTTGCCTGTATCATGCTAACTCAGACTATGCTCTACATGAATCCCTAAGTTATATATGATTTTTGTCCTACGTGACCTCTTAGAGTTCTGGTTGTTGCTTACTATGTGCTATTTTTATAAAGTTGTGCTAAATTAGTGCTATTTTCTACTTTTGAATCCTTTAATCTTTGTGATTGATCTTTCACTAATTTTGCATGATATCTTTGCTAATTTTTGACCTTGTAAAATATTTTCTGACCTCCTTTTACGGTCAATTATGCTATTAATTAATTTCTTAAGGCTTTCCTTGATTGAAATATGCTGAACCTAGCCTCTTTCATTTCAGGAAGAAGAAGAAAGGCGAAGTTCTTCTATCTAGTTGATGATGAATTACCGTTCCACATCCAGCAAGGAAGACAAGCGCATAAATTCTATTTCCGGCTGACTCTTCTTCTTTGAAGCATTCAGAGAGAATCAAGATTGGCTTAGTCGGATCATGCCAGGATATTACATGTGTGTACTTGTACTATGCATAAAATACTTCCTTATTTGGTTCTGCTCAGCCTTATACGATTTCCTTCCTTATTTTCCACATGTTTATTTCCGTTTGAAGTTGACTCCTCAATTAATGGAGTACTTACCATGATTTCGTGACTGATTGATTCTTAGTCCCCATAGTTACTGATGAACTTTGATTTTGCCCTTATTTGATACCTGTTTTTAAACTATATATACACACTCTTTCATTAACACAACACACGGACACTCTTGGTTTAAAACATCTCTCTCACACGCTTAAGCTTTCTGCTCTCTCTCTTTTGTGCTACTTGCTACTATTCTGAGTTAGTCGGCTGCAAGCCAAGGCTAACTATTGTATTCTCCTGCTCCTTCACTTTTGTTTACTGTCTTCATTACTGGTATGTTCTAATTTCAGTTTAAGTTCCAAAAACAATATGGTTCTTTTATTTCTTCAATTCATCTTGTTTCTAGTTTGATTTTACTTATGGTTTTGCTGTGAAACCTGTTGTTAATATGCTTGCATGATTAGCATGTCATGAACTCCTCTTCCTTAGAATCAGTATGAGAATGTTAACCCCTCCCCCTCTAAATATTCTACACTCCTAACTTGTATAAATCTGGGATTGATTCTTAAATCATGTTGTCTATACTGAACCCCCATGAGAATTGCTAGTTCTGTGACTATGTCTGATCAGTTGTATCTAAACATGTCTATACCAATTCCTAAGACCTTTGCTTGTTATGTGTTTACAATTATGTGTTCTTTGTATCCCCAATTCCCTTGACCCCTGTTTATGAATACTGAACCTGCTTTGGTTCTGTGATTTTTGGCTGTGTATGAACCTGTCTTAAAGGTGTTGTTTTTGGACTGTTGTTTACTACTCCACTCTCTTTTCTAACTGTCTCTGTTGTTTTTACTGATTTATTTAGACAAATTTCCCTTTAATACAGTTTTCCCATTATAACATTTCAACTTGTGTCAATCACTTTCACACTTCTAAGTCAATAAGTCCTGCCCCCTCCAGTATGTGTACTGCCTTGGGCTCCTCTTGAGAACCCTATAAACTCTGGCATACTGAGGCTGGCCCTTCCATACTGCACTTATTCAATTTTGGTTACTAAGTATAGGTGTAAGCACTGCCCTTGATCCTTGAGATCCTTAGGGAACTTTGATGCACCTATACTATGACTTTGTAAGTAGAAACCATGCCTATAGGACCTCACATTTTGATATGATTGTCTTACCAAGTAGAAAACATGCCTATAGGACTTTTACATCTTGTTAGGTTTGTCTCACCTTGTTAGAGATCATGCCTATAGTTTTCAATTGATTCCATAATAGAAATCATGTTTAACAGGTCTTAAATCAATGTCACAGGTAGATGCCATGTCTATAGAATATAATCTAAGTTTGACTTCTATTATAACAAGTGTTTATGTATGTTTCCATGAGTCATCACGCTTGCAAGTCTTTAAAATTAGTTTTAAAATTAAATATCATGCCTATAGGGAACAATATCAGATTGTGCCTATAGATCTAAACAAGTTTGGTTTTTAAATAAATTAATCCAGCTAATGATTAGCTCACTTCTGAATCGATTTAATTGAGTGGTTTATATTTCCTTGAAATGAGTTCTTTGAAAATGCATAAATTTATCATTAGACAGCATGCCTATAAGTATTAAAGAGTTCGTTTCAAAACCTGCTTTGTTTCACTATATAAAATGTAATCATCAGTATTCTGCGTATAGGCAAACCTGTAGGCCGTTTTCAAAACTTGTAATTCTGAAACTGTTTCTGTGACTTGCGTTGTTTTGGTTTAACAGGCTTTTAAAAAAATCAGTAGGCAACTGATAGGATCATTACATCTGAGTCTATTAAAATAAATTGCTTGTCTTCTGCATATTCATATAGACATCCTGGCTTAATATACTGTTTAATAAAAGGCCCTTATTGTGCTTGAGTCGTATTGTTTATGTGCCTTGTTTGACGAGGAAACTTTGAGCCTCTAATTGCTCCCTTTTGTTCTTATTTGGAACGAGTCCTAATTGGTCTTGCACGCGCCTTAGTATTTTCACTTTTAAAACCTTAGGGGTCTGTCTAGAACCACCTATAAGTAGAGGTCCCAAATCCCTCCAAGACCATTAAGAAGGGACGAGTAATAACATGCAATAGAGATTGCTAATCAAACACTCGCTTTGAATAGCCACTAAGGGGATGGGCAGGGTAGATATGGGATATGATGACTACGCGCTAATATTATGTGTAGCCCCTCATCGAGGAGTGTTTACCTGACATTATGTGGGGTGATCCTATTGGCTAACCACCCTAGTGCTCCTCCTTTCCAAAATTCCTTCTTCTATTTTTAAAAACCTTTGTTTTATACAATTTGTCCAAAACCTTTATCTTATTATCTGAGTTATACATAAACCTTCCTTAATTATTTATTTCAAGTATTTATTTGGACTAATTCATAAACATAAGTTCTGCCGGGACCCCCAATTATGGACCAAGAGGGGTGCCTAACACATTCCACTCTAGGTGCCCTAACGCACGGTAATCCATTAGGTGGTAACTCTTCCCAATTCCCAAAAGGAAATGAGCTATCACACCCCATAAAATGTTGAAACCCGGATCTCTCTCCGCGAGGAGGGAAAAAAGGGGGTGCGATAATTAGCAGGAAACACATCGGTGAACTCCCAAACTACTGGAACTGAATCAATCATCGAAGGCTCTGTGGTGGTGTCCCTAACATAAGCCAGATAAGCCAAACACCTCTTCTCGACCATATGCCGAGCCTTCAGGAAAGAAATAACCTGACTAGATGTATCAACTGTGAAACCCTTCCACTCCAAGACTGGCAACCTTGGCATGGCTAACGTAACAGTCTTGGCATGGAAATCAAGGATGGAATGGTATGGGGATAACCAATCTTTGCCTAGAATGACCTTAAAGTCGATTATATCAAGCAACAGGAGATTTGCTCTAGTCTCAAACCACAGAAGGTGACCACACCGGACCGTTAGATCTGATTCACAACCATAGGATTGCCCGTAGGAGTGGACACATAGGTAGGAGTGCCCAAGGGCTCATGATCAATAACTAGAAAATAAGAAAATAGAGATGATACATATGAATTGGTGGACCCTGGATCAAATAATACAGAAGTATCTCTACCGCAGACAAAAATTAATACTTGTGATAACGGCATCTCAGGCCAATACATCTGGTCTGGTCGAAAGGGCATACAATATGGTTGGAGCGTCGGCTGGCTGGGCTCCACCTAACTGAGCAGTAGCTAGCTGACCTCTCTTTGTCTGGTCTCCACCTCTAGGAGGGCTTCTACCACTCTGTCCCCCGCCTCTAGGCGGCTGGGCAACCGGTGTTGGAATCATAGGCTGTTGACCCTGCTATACTACCTTGCCCTTAAGCCTGGGGCAGATCTGCTTCATGTGATCTGGGTCTCCACACTCGTAGAAAACTCTTAGCACCATAGCCTGCTATACAGAAGCCTGGCCCTGATGGCCTGAATACCCACCAGAGGAACTCGAAATAGTTGGAGGACAGTATGAACTCTCCGGCATGGCACTAGAATAGGAACCAGAAGAACCCTGGGGACCTGAATGTCCACTAGAAGAACCTTCAATAGCTGGCGGGCGATAAGAACTCTCTGGTATGGAACTGAAATAGGAGCACGCTGGAGCACCCTGAGCAGATGGTGGTGCTCAATATGGGGTCCTGCTGGGCTGACCACTCCCAAACTTACCTCTACCCCTAGCTGGGGCACCTCTGAACTCTCTAGAGAATCGGGCCCTCTTGTCCTGTTGCGCCTGCTCTCTACCTCTTAGATGGTAGCCGTCAATCCTTCGATCAATCTCCACCACTAGCTGATAGGAAGTACCCATCTCCACCTCTCGGGCCATGTTGACCCTAATGCTAGAATGCAAACCTGCAATAAACCTCTGCACCCTCTCTGCGTTAGTAGGAAGTATCATCAATGCATGGCGGGATAACTTAGAAAACCTCGCCTCATAATTGGTTACGGACATCTGACCCTGCTCAAGCTGCTCAAACTGATACTACAGCTTTTCCCTCTTAGAGGGTGGAATATACCTATCCAAAAGTAACTGTGTGAACTGACCTCAGGTGATGGGAGGAGAACCTGCGAGCCTACCGAGAACATAGGACTGCCAGCATCTATGGGCCCTGCCCTCCAGTTGGAAAGTATTGAAGTCAACCCCATCCGACTCCATTATCCTCATGTTGTGTAGTTTTTCCCTGCACCTATCAATGAAATCATAAGCATCCTCATTACGCTCACCCCCAAAGACAGGAGGGGTGAAGTCTAGTCTATGTATCCAACAACTTCTGCGGGTCACCATCCGCAAGTGGTCTGGGCTCGGGCACTACTACAAAAACTGGCTGAGCTTTATCCGCGGGTAGGGCACCCGGAGTCTGATACACTACAGCTGCATGACCAGGAGCCTGAGCAGTAAGGGCATGTTCTCTCCCTCCCGCTTGAGATATAGCGAGATCCGCTGGAAATAAACCAGCCTGAGTCATGGTGTCCATGAACTGCAGCATACGGCCAATGACCTCCTGGAAATCTGGTGTTGTCATAAAGTCTACCGGGTAGGCTCTGTTACGGGCACATCACCCTGCTCCTCAATGATAGTATCTCACGCATGATTCTTTGGTGGTTCAACTGGTACAGCTCTAGGATGCCCTCATCCCCTACCTCGAGTCGGTGCCCTCCCACGGCCTTTGCCTCAGCCTCTAACAACGGAGGGAGCAGCTCCTCCCAGGTCTAGAACATCAGTCGTGTGCATCCTCACCATTTGTGAGGGAATAGAGGAGGTAAATTGTAATGACTCGGCCGGTCGTTTTAAGAATTAATGCCTCGATCCCCTATTAACTTCTCTCTTCAGGTTTATTTCATCTATTTTAATTTGTCGGGATGTTCGGTTTTGAGTTTCAGAGAGTTTTGGGACACTTAATCCCTAAATGAGAGCTTAAGTTTTGGAAATTTGACCATAGTCGAAACAATCTGAAGATGTACTCGGAATGGAATTCTATTGGTTTCGTTAGCTCTCTTGGGTGATTTTGGGTTTAGGAGCGTGTTCGGATTGTGTTTTGGAGGTCCGTAGCGAATTTAGACTTGAAATGCCAAAAGTCGAATTTTAAAGTTTTCCAGTTCGATAGTGAGATTTTGATTCGAGGGTCGGAATGGAATTTCGAAAGTTAGAGTAGCTCCATAGTGTTGAATGTGACGTGTATGAAAAATTTCAGGTCATTCAGATGAGGTTTGAGAGACCTTTTTATTGAAAGTGTATTTTTAAAGTTTTGGAGTTCTTAGGCTTGAATCGGCGGTTGATTCGTCGTTTTGATTTTGTTTTAGGTGTTTTAAGGATTCGTATAAGTTTGGACAGTGGTATTAGACTTGTTTGTGTTTTTGGTTGAGGTCCCGGGGCCCTTGGGATGGTTTCGGAAGGTTTTAGAAAGAGCTAGGAGTTATTTGAGCAGCTTTAGCTGCTGCCGCAGAAGCGGCATTTCCATCGCAGAAGCAGAGATAGGGAGGATCAACATGAGCCGCAAAAGTGGGCGATTTGCCGCAGAAGCGGTACCGCATCTGCATAAGTGGGGTCGCAGGTGTGGAAGGCCGAGTTTAATGAGACATCACAGATGCAACCATGTCCTCGCAGAAGCAGGACCGCAGATGCAGTCCCAGGGCCGCAGAAGCAGATTAGCTGGGCAGGAACACATAAATTCTTGCCTTCACGAATTTGAAATATTTTCACCTCTTTTCAAATGGGAAGAAGCCTTGGGGAGCATTTTCAAGGGAGATTTTTAGAGGAGTTCATTGGGGTAAGGTCTTTGGTCCCTAAACTCATTATTGGTATGATTTTTATCATTTTAAGCAATAAAAACTAAGGAAAATCGGTGGTAATTTAGGGGTTAGAGCTTGTCTAATTAGAGACCTTTGAGTGATGATTTGAAGGACCATTTGAGGTCCAATTTTGGCACTTTTGGTATGAATGAACTCGTGAGAGTGTGAGGATTCTGGAAATGTAAATTTTACCCGATTCTGAGATGCGAGTCAGAGGGGTGTTTTGGTTATTTGGCCTAATTTCCCGTATTAGCTTAGAATGTATTTGTAGAATCAGTTACTTGAAGTGTTATTTATATTATGCGATTGAATTGAACAGATTTGGGCCATTTGGAGCCGAATACTCGTGGCAAGAACATGGTCTTAGGTTGATTATTGAGTCGGTTTGAAGTAAGTGGCTTGCCTAACCTTGTGTGGGGGACCTTCCCCTTAGGATTTGGTATTATTGATAATTAAAATGTCATGTACGTGAGGTGACGAGTGTGTACTTGTGCAAATTGTTGGAAATCCGATTTTCATTAAGTAATTACTAGTATGTTTCCTTTCCTGTTTTTATTACTTGCACTATTAAGAATGTTGTTAGATTAGGAAAGCATGTCTAAGTGATTTAATTGCTTTATCTGCTCAACTTCTTTTACCTGAATTCTATGCAGTTTGCTAGGCTAGAATTACTTGTTGCCTTACTATGAAATTTGATATTTCTGAATATTTTCCTATTGATACTGGGTATTTACATTTGGGGCTACGGAATGAGATTCCGGTAGATCCTCGCGCACTATGAGTTGGACTGCAGGACGGTATCTTAGGAGATCCGTTGGATATGCATAATTGGTACTACATGACGGTATCCTGGGAGATCCCCGATTGCTATTTTGGTGCTGAGCCTTATTTATTTTTGTTTTTATTTTGCCTTTGTAATAGTTGTTGTTGTCCTTTATAACTTGTGTTACTTTTATTGCTGTACTTATTTATACTGTTCTATTCTACACTGTCGAACTTTATACATTATTTAACCTCAGTAGGGCCCTGACCTTCCTCGTCACTACCTTGGGTTAGGCTTGGCACTTACTGAGTAACGCTGTGGTGTACTCATGCCCTTTCTACGCATGTTTTTCATGTGCAGATCCAGGTACTTTGACTAAGTCCTATCACCCTTGAGGCGAGGAGACTCTTCCAGAGACTTCGAGGTATATCTACCGCGACTGCAGACCGAGGAGTCCCTTTCTATTCTCTCTTTTAAGTATTAGACCTTCTGTATTTCTTTTTGTTCGTTAGATATTATGGAGTTAGACACTTATAGATATTCAAAGGCTTGTGGTTTCATGAGATTCCGGGTTTTGGGAAATGTTGTTAGTTTCAAGAAGTTGTATAGTATATGCCGAGCGGCATTTTAAATACTGTTTCATTCGGTTATTTGGTTTTTAATTATATCTTCCGCAAGTTTTGTTTATTTTCTGCATTTGTTAGGCTTACCTAGTCGTAGAGACTAGGTGCCGTGATGACAGTTCATGGAGAGCGAATTGGATTCGTGACATAAATTTAGCATACCAACCACTGTACGATAGGAAATGAATAAAGATTTGTTTCCTAACACCCTATAGCCTCTCGAAGATAAATACAGACGTCTCCGTACAAATTCACAAGATTCTATTAAGTTTGCCCATAACTTGTGAAACCTACGTGAACCTAGTCCTCTGATATCATGTTGTCATAACCCAATTTCACCTCAGGTCATGATGGCACCCAACATCGTTGTCATGCAAGCTAACGTAGAAATATGAATAAGTTCTAGTTTTACTTTTTCCCAAACCAGTTACGAAAATTTCTAAGTTTGAATTTAAAATAACGATAATTAACATCACACCATAATAATTATACAATCTCAACAAAAGATAGTCTACAAAAGTGTGTGCCAAGATCTGGTGTTGCAAGTATGTGAGAAGCTAGTAGAATATACAAAACAATAATTCTATCCTACTGTCTGAAATAGAATAGACAGCCAAATGAAAAGGAAGACTCCATTGGGATGCTGAACGGCATAGGAAGAAAGCAACTCATAGTGAAAATCTCGAACTGGATCAAGGGAATGCACCAGCCTGATAACAAGATGTACCTGCCTCAGATCATGTACAATTAAGTATAGAAATATAATATGAGTACATAAACAATATGTATCCAGTAAGTATCCTACCTAATATGGAAGAAGTAGAAATAAGAGGTCGACTTGACACTTACTAGGGTCAAATAATATGAAAGGTATTATATAAAGCACAAATAGCACAAATGATTAACAATTTATAGCAATAAGCAACAAGCCCTTTCCTAGATGATATTACAGTTATCCATTTACATTTCAGGGCATATAACAAAGTGCAGTCCATAGCAATATACCAAGCAAGAAGCATATTCAAGTAGTGCCGAGGTCGTACGGCCCGATCCAACATAAAAATAAAGTTTGCACTACCGAATGTTTTCACGACGTGAACCATAGATGCATCTATTACCCCTCTCATGAATCATAGATGCAACGTGGTCAAATGTAATTAAACGCAGCAACATGCAGACAAGAATATATATCAGGAGAGAAATTACTCATGAAAATATCAACTTCTCTTTAGAAGGGCCAAGAAAATTATGCTCCTCTTATTAGATTCATTTACCACATTCAACATGATTTAAGCAATCCCAAATTAATCATAAAATTACAAGAACATCAGATAAAGCACGCTTTTGGGTTCTAGACTACCCGAACTTAAGCATAATAGTAACTATGCACAGACTCTCGTCACCTAATGCGTACGTAACCCCCGCATTTAGTGGCAAATTATTCAATTATTACACCTATGGAGACAATTCTTTCTCACAAGGTTAGATAGGAGACTCACCTCGCTCCAAAGTGTACTTCCGATATCAAGAACATGCTCAAACCCTCAATTTGGAGCCGAACGATTCAAAACTAATTAAACAAGGTAGGAACTAGTCAATACAAGCTCAAGAGCTCGCATTTTAATTACTAAAGTAATTTTCCAACCTAAAACATAAGTTTCCTAAAATTCGACCCCAGGCCCACGTGCCCGGATTTCGAAACTTTTTGATGAAAGTTTTTTTTTGTAACCTAAGGATCAATAATATATAATTTCTACATCATTCCATAACAAATTTCGTGGTTAAATCTAACTTTTATCAAAATCCTAGGTTTTGCTCTAATCTCATGATTTTCCTTAATCTTAGTGTGTTAATATACCCAAGCTTCAAGTATTAAACTAGAAATAACTAGGATGAACTTACCTCAAGAGGCTAGGTGAAAGTCCTCTCTCAAAAGCTCTAAAATCGCCCAATGAATGAGTGGAAATGAGCAAAAATGGCCTTGAGCCCGTAATAAATGAAGCTCACTGCTTCAGTGATTTCCTCATCTGCGTAAAGGTGCCCGCTTCTACGGCATTTCAGCTGGCCCGTTGGGCCGCTTCTGCCAGGGACAAGTCATTTTTGCGTCTCTACTTCTGCGATTTTGGGCTTGGCCGCATCTGCGAGAGGACGACCGCTTTTGCGGTCTCGCACCTACGGCTGACCAACCGTAGGTGCGGTTATGACAGATAGCTGGAGCTTTAGCTCCTTGTCAATTTTTCCAACTTCACTTGAGCCTTGCCCGATTGACTCTCAGGACACCCGGGCCCCATCCGAACATACCGACAAGTTTGAAATCATGAAAAAGACTCGCTCGAACCTACAGAACGCCCGAAACAACGCTACTAAGAATCACCCCGTAAAACCAATTGAATCAAACTTATGAACTTCAAGTACTTCAATTCACTTCTAACGCGCCGAAACGAACTTATACTACTCGGATTGACATCAAATTTTATGGGCAAGTGTTAAATATTATATTAGACCTGTATCGGGCTACAGAATCAACATACGGGCCCGATACCAATATGATCAAGCACTATCAAGTTTTATTAAATCCTTAGAATTTCAGTTTTAACAATTTCTAACAAAAATTCATTACTCGGACTAGGGACCTCGGAATTCGATTCCGGGCATACGTCCAGGTCCTACATTTTCTTACGGACCCTCCGGGACCAACGAAACACAAGTCCGCATCCGTTTGCTAAAAATATTGACCAAAGTCAAACTTAGCCTTTTAAGAAAATATTAGGGAATCAAGTATGCCTATAACAACTAAAATTCTTCCAAATCCCGAACCAACCATCCCCGCAAGTCTTAAATTAGTTAAAGCAAGTGCGAAAAGTCTTATTGAGGGGGACAGAGTTCTAACAAGCAAAACGACCAGTCGGGTCGTTACACTAATAACACGAACCTTTAAATTCCAACTCAATTTGGACATTGATATTTCGTTGATATAGTTATAGTTTGGAGCCATACTTTACAGAAATTTGTATGGAAGCTAAACTCTAAGCAATGTAGAGAAGCCAACCCTAAAGAAAAGTTGCTTAAATAAAGATTTCTTAGGAAGACTATCATAGTAATTCAATTTTTATGTATATGAAATCCTAATATTTAAAAAAAATGTATGTGTAAATCAATTTGTATGTGTAAGTTCCGAAGAAATGATACGAATCTTTCATTTTTAGCTTGCGGCATTTTTTAATTCTCAACGTTTTTCTTCTTTTTTTGTGGTTAATTAAAATTTATTAACCACCAAACCTTAATTTTTCTTGTCTTTTTTCTTTGTCCTCTTGTTCATTTTTTAAATACTATTTCCTTTAATATAATATAAATGTAAGATACAAAGTATTTGTTTAATTATTTCTTTCTTAAAAAGGAATACCTACCATAACTGAATTATACACAAAATTTAATTAAAAATACCTATAATAATGTATATTGTTCGAAAATACCAAAGCTTTTATTAAATATAGAATTATTATTTCAACTTTAAATTAATGTGTAAGATACAAAATACAATTTTAATTGATTCTTTCTCAAAAAAGGATACCTACCATAATTGAATTATACACAACATTTAATTAAAGATAACAAAACTTATAAATAAAAAAAGTTTATTTAATTATTTCTTTATTAAAAAAGAATATCTACCATAACTGAATTATACACAAAATTTAATTAAAGATACTTATATTAATGTATATTGTTCACAAATAAGGTCAGATACAAATCTTGTTCTAAATATAGAATTAATATTTCAACTTATAATTAATGTGCAATATACAAAAAAGAAATTTTAATTGATTCTTTCTCAAAAAAGGATACCTACCATAACTGAATTATACACAAATTTAAGTAAAGATACCTATAGCTATAATATATTTGTTTACTTAATGAAAACTGCATGCCTCTTTGTGTATGTCAAACATATTCTCAAAAAGAGAACATTATTATTTTAAAAAAGAATGAATTATACACAAAGTTTAATTAAAAATACTTATAGTAATATATATGATACATGTACTAATGTATATTGTTCGCAAATAAGGTAGATATAAATCTTGTACTAAATATAGAATTATTATTTCAACTTAAAATTAATGTATAAGATACAAAACGAAATTTTAATTAATTCTTTATCAAAAAAGGATATCTACCATAACTGAATTATACACAAATTTAAGTAAAGATACCTATAGCTATAATATATTTGTTTGCTTAATGAAAGTTGCATCCCTCTTTGTGTATGCCCAACGGATTCTCAAAAAGAGAACATTTTTAGTATAAATATTAAAATAATTGGCTCTGATGAATTAAAGAATGAAATTCAATTTACATAAAATCTTGGACTACTACTTTCATTAAGTATTTTTCTATTTATAACCCAAATTTTTTATGTTGTCTTAAAATTATCAAGTGGTTTCATTTTAGCTTGCTACTTGGCTTAACCACATTGCAAACTACTCTCCTTTTAATATAATATAGATACCTTATTTGGTATAGTTTTTGAACATATGCATTAGTAGTACACTGTCACGACCCAATTCTCACTCCAGGTCGTGATGGCGCCCAACACCGTTGTCAAGCAAGCCAACACAAAATTATTAGTGAATTCTCATTTTACTTACCAAAGCAGTTATAACACTTTTCTAAATTTCTAATAAAAAAACAAGTGATAATAAGTAATATTCAATAATAGTTACGCAACCCAAAGGAACTATCTAATAATGTGTCTGCCAAGACCTGGTGTCACAAGCTATGGGCAACTAGTAGAATATACAAAATAATAATTCTATCATACTGTCTGAAATAAAATAGACAGTCAAAATTAAGGAAGACTCCATCAAGCTGTTGATCGGCACAGGAAGGGAAGCATCTTACCGTAGAAGTCTCGGACTATGATCAGGGAGGCGCACCTGTCTGATAGCTAGATGTTCCTTCCTCAGAGCTTGTACAATTAGGTACAGAAGCGTAGCATGAGTACATAAAAAATATGTACCCAGTAAGTATCCCGTATAATCTCGAAGAAATAGAGATGAGAGGTCGACTTGATACCTACTAGGGTCAAATAATATAATATGATGTTATGTCAGGCATGATGATCACAATTATATAACAGTTGAAATAAGGATTTCTAAGTCATGTCATTTTAATATCACAGTTAATCCATTACATTTCAACCATGTATCAGGCAAGTCATCTACAATAATTAACATAAATATCATGCGCATATTATGCCGAGGTCAACGGCCTGATCCAACATAAAATAAACTATGCACTGCCAGAGGGTCGAATGGCGCGAACCATAGATGGTTCTATTTCTACTGAGGCGATCGACCCGATCCGCAAATATCAATTATCAACAGAAAGATACAAGAAGGCGCATTTACATTCAAATCAACTTATACAAGTGCTCAACAATACATGTGTTCATTTATGTTCATTTTCAATTCTCTAGCATATCCTAAATGATCACATTAGCAGGAAGACACATAATATTTTGCAAATATAGCATGATACAGGTCCTAAAATACCCGAACATTTAGCATGATAGTAGCTACGCACGGACTCTCATCACCTCATGCGTACGTAGCCCCCGCATTTAGTTGCAAATTATATTACTCGTATGGGGACAATTCCCTCTTACAAGGTTAGAAAGAAGAGTTACCTCGCTCCAAAGTGCACTTTCAATATCAAGAACGAGCCTGAACTCTCAAATTTAAAGCCGAACGATCCGAAACTAGTTAAATGGGGTAAAAACTAGTCAATACAAGCTCACAAGATCACATTCCAACTGTTAACACAATTTCCCAACCTCAAACACGAGTTTCCTAAAATCCGACCTCGGGCCCACATGCCCGGATTCTGAAATTTTTTGAAAGAAGTTGTTCTTTATAACCTTAGGATCAATAATATATGATTTTTACTTCATTTCATAAATAATTTCGTGGAAAAATCAAAGTTTTACCAAAACCCTAGGTTTTGCTCTAACCACATGATTTACCTTAATCTTAATGTGTTAATCTACCTAAGACTTGTATTAAACTAGGAATAGGTAGAATAAACTTACCTCAAGATGCTACGTGGTAGGCTTCTCTCAAAAGCTTGAAAATCGCCCAATGGAGGAGTGAAAAATGTCAAAAATAACTTTGAACCCGTATTAAATTAAGCTCACTACTTCAGCGATTTCCGCATCTGCGATCCCGCTTTGGTGAAAATAAGTCCGCATTTGCAAAATTGGCCCAAAGGGAGCTGGGACCGCTTCTACGGTTTTGGCCTAACTGATCCTGGGCCGCATCTACAAGTGGATGACCGCTCCTGCGGTCTTGCACCTGCGGCTGGATGAAAGCAGTAGAAGCTACAACACTTCTCCAATTTTTCCAACTTTACTTGAGCCTCGTACGATTGATGTTCGGGGCTCCTGAGCCCTGTCCGAACATACCAACAAGTCAAAAATCATGAAATGGACCTGCTCGAACCTTCAGAATGATCGAAACAACGCTAAATCTAAGAATCACCCCCTAAAACCAATTGAATCAAACTTATGAACTTCAAATTCTTAATTCACCTCTAACGAGCCGAAACATACTTAAATTACTCGGATCGATGCTAAATTTTACGGACAAGTCTTAAATATTATATTGGACTTGTACCGGGCTCCAAAACCAACATACAAGCCTGATACCCATGTGATCAGTCATTATTTAGTTTCTTTAAATCCTTAGAATTTCAATTTAACAATTTCCAATTAAAATTCATTGCTCGAGCTAGGGACCTCAGGATTCGATTCCGTGCATATGCTTAGGTCCCATATTTTCCTATGAACCCTCCGGGACTGTCAAAACACAAATCCGGGTCCATTTGCTAAAAATATTGACCAAAGTCAAAATTAGCCTTTTAAAAAAATCTTAAGGAATCAAGCGAGCCTATTTCAACCCAAAGGCTTCCAAAATTTGAATCAACCATCCACATAGGTAGTAAATCTGATAAAGCAAGCACATGAAATTTTATTTGGGGGAACGGGGTTCTAAAAAGCATAACAACCGATCGGGTCGTTACATTCTCTATCTCATAAACAAATGTTCGTTCTCGAACGGACCTAGAAAATTACATGCGATGCCGAAAAAGTGTGGATATCTGCTCCGCATGTCCTCATCAAACTCCCAGGTCACCTCCACGACTGGTTGGTCCCTCCACTTGACCTTCATTGCCGAAATCCTCTTGGATCTCAACTGGAGATCCTGTCTATCAACAAAACTAGCTCGTCCAAATAACCCAAACTCTTATCCAGCTGAATAGTACTGAAGTCCAACACGTGGGACAAGTCGGCGTGATACCTCCGGAGCATGGACACATGAAAAACCGGATGAACTCCCAAAAAGCTGGTGGTAGAGCAAGCTCGTAGGAAACCTCCCCAACTCGCCTCAACACCTCAAATGGGCCAATGAATCTTAGGCTCAACTTGCCCTTCTTCCCGAACCTCATAATTCCCTTCATTGGCGAGACTTTCGAAAGGACCTTCTCGCCAACCATGAATGATACATCATGCGCCTTCTAATCTACATAACTCTTCTGTCTGGACTGAGCTGTGCGAAGCATTTCCTGAATCAACTTCACCTTAATCAAGGCATGTTTCACCAAGTCTATGTCGTATAACATAGCCTTACCAGGCTTAAACCACCTGATAGAAGAACGGCATCGCCACCCATACAAGGCCTCAAATAAGGCCATCTCGATGCTGGACCGGTAGCTGTTGCTGCAAGAAAACTCTTCCAAAGGCAAGAACTAATCCCATTATCCTCCAAAGTCAGTCACTCATGCTCTAAGCATGTCGTCCAAGATCTAAATTATCTGCTCCGACCATCGGTGTAACGACCTGACCGGTCGTTTTGAGCCCTAGCACGTCGTTCAGTAGTCTGAGGCCATGAGCAGATTTATTTTAGGTATCATGACTTGTTCGCATGGTCGAAATTTAAATTCGGGAAGATTGGAGTTAGATCTAAATGAAAATTCTCATTTGAGAAGCTTAAAGTTGAAAGAATGAACTAGGATTGGAATTTTAAATAAACAACCTCAGAATAAGGATCTGAAGGTTCCAACATGTTCATATGATGATTTTAGACTTGGGAGTATGCCCGGATTGGGTTTTGGATAACTCGGGAGCGTTTTGGCGCCTATTGTGGAAGTTAGCATTTTAGAAGGAATTTCTTAAGTTTGGCTTGAAGTGCATTTCAGTGTTCGATGCCCGTTTGGGATTCCGAGTCTGGGAATAGCTCCGTATGGTGATTCTGGAGTTGGGAGCGCAATCGGAAGTAGATTCGGAGGTCCGTATGTCATTTTGAAGCCATTTGGCTAAAGATAGAAATTTGAAAGTTTTTGGGAAGTTTGACCAAAAGTGGACTTTTTGATATCGGGGTCGGAATCCGATTCCGGAAGTTGGAGTAGGTCCGTAATGTCAAATATAACTTGTGTGCAAAATTTGAGGTCAATCGGACGTGATTTGATAGGTTTAAGCATCGAAAATATAAGTTGGAAAGTTCACAGTTCATAAAGCTTGAATCGGGGTGTAATTCATGGTTTTGGCGTTGTTTGTTATGATTTGAGGCCTCGAGCAAGTCCTTAATCTGTTTTTGGACTGGTTGGTATGACTGGTTGGGGTCCCGAGGGTCTTGGGTGGATTCCGGGTGGTTAACGGATCGAAAATGGATTTTTGGAAATAGCTGAGTTGCTGGTTGCTGGTATTTCCGCTTATGTGGAGATGGGACCGCAGATGCGGCCCCGCAGAAGCGTGAAAGAAGCCGCAGAAGCGGTTAGGAGGAAGGCAGCCCAGGATCGCAGAAGCGGCCCTCTATCCGCAAAAGCAGAACCGTAAAAGCAGTTGAGCTATCGCAGAAGTGAAAGAGGGCTGGAGCCCAGGGATTTCAAAAACGGATTATTTTCTGTATAAGCGGGATTTTTCCGCTGAAGCGGAAATGTCTGGAGGCAGAAGCATTGTTTTAAAAGTCGGATTTTGGCCTTTTCTCCCTCATTTCTCATGGCTTTGGCGATTTTGGGAGGATTCAAGAGTGGTTCTTCATCAACAATGTTAAGGTAAGTTATTTCTACCTAGTATGAGTTAAATACATTAATTATATATGGATTTTAGTATGAAAATGGGTAGAAACTTGAGGGTTAGAGGAAGACCTAGAAATATTATGTTCTTGGAATTTAGCCACGATTTTGGTTATGGAGTTAAGAAAAAATTATATATTTGAGTTCCTAAGGTCATGGGTAAACTTTATCTTCGAAAATTTTTGGATTTCGGGCACGTGGGCTCGAGGGCATTTTGCTCAACTTTTTGATTGGGGTTAGGAATTGTTATAAATTGGATTGTAATGAGTACCTTAGCATATATTAATGGATTTGTATCGCCATTGGCTAGTTTTGGAGCTTTGGGCGTCGATTCGAGCCTTCGGAAGAATGTAGAATGCCGATTATGTATCTTCCGAGCGAGGTGAGTCTTCTTTATAATCTTGTGAGGGGGAATTTACCCCATAGGTGAAATAATTGATTATGTGCTCCTATGTGTGGGGGCTACGTACACACGAGGTGACGAGAGTCCGTGCGTAGCTACTATTATGCTATTGTCCGATTAGTTAGGGCCCATCAGCATGTTATAATTGGATTAATCATGAACCCATCGATGACTTGGATTGTTTAAATCACCCTTGATTAGTAAATGAATTTAAAAAGAAAATTAAACATCATTTGTTGAATTGTTAAACAGAGAATTTGTTTTATTTGGATAATTATTCCCCAACAAAATTCTAATTGGCTATCTGAGCACATATTTTATGTTGACCGTGTAGCATGGATGATTCGCGAGCGGGGTAATAGATCACATTGAACTAATAAATGGATTTTTAAAAAGACTTAAGCTTCGTTTTCTCAAATTATTAAAGAGAATTGGCCTTTCTTGGATAATTGCTCCTTGTTGACTTCTTGACTGGTTGTCTGTCTGTGTGTTTATTTTGGAATGGGCCGAACGCCTCGGCAGATTAATAGATGCATTTATAGGCGCGTCGTCGACCTTCGGCAAGTGCACATTTATTTCTGTTGGATCGGGCCGTCGCCTCGGTATGATTTGCGCATGCTTGTATTGCTGCCTATACTCATTTAAGTCGTTACATGCCTCACTCTGGCTCGAGATCATCTTGTTAATAATGAAAGGAAATCTTCGAAAATTTCCTATGAAAGAATTACGTGTTTACATGTTTCCTCTATCTGGATAAAAATCATGTTAGAAAATAAATCCACTGTTTGATATGTATATTGAGAATAAATAATTGTTGGACCATTAGAGTGTGTCAAAGTTGACCATCTCGTCTCTACCCCTTCGGGATTAGGCGGGACACTCACTGAGTACACGTTGATTACGTACTCATACTACACTTTTGTGCATTTTGTTTCACAGGTATATATACCTCTAACAGCCTATTGGGTGTAGCAGCATGGATGACGCTGGGACTTGGTGAGCTGCATTATTGAGGCGACCGCAACAGGAGTAGTTCCTTCCAATGTACTATATTTACTTTCCGTCCACTGTATTCCGGGTGGATATTGTATTTTATTTCTCTTATCAGTAGTCGCTCATGTACTTGTGACACCAGGTTTTTGGAATGGTTTACAACGGGTTTGTACGAATTGTTATTATTTAAATTTGAATTCTAGTAGTGAACTTTTATTTATAAAAAATGGAAGGAAAAACCTTAAATTTTCAAAAATATTAAAAGCAGAATTAATTGATATGTTAGTTGGCTGGCCTGACAGAGGTGTCCGGCGCCACCACGACCCTTAGTGGATTTTGGGTTGTGACATCATGGTATCAGAGCACTAGGTTCCCGTCGGTCTCACGAGTCATGAGCAAGTCTAGTAGAGTCTCGCGGATCGATACGGAGACGTTTGTACTTATCCTCGGGAGGCTGCAGGACTGTTAGGAGTACTTCCCTTCTTGATTTCCTTTTTTTGCGATTCGATTCCTTTGAGGCTCATGCCTTTGATTTCTTCCTACTCAATCTTACGGGAGCGCTTGTTATAATCAAAAAAATTAAAGGATTGTAATGGCACTACAAATGTGGTGCGAGATGATTTTTCCGATATAGATGATTGGACTATTATAGTCGCGCTTGGGAGGGATATTCTATTGTTTCAGCTCAGTAATAGAACTTCTAAGAGCCCTGAGGCTAGGCATATGTTGCCATGAAGCTTATGAGCGATTATTCTGCAGTGTTGTTGTGATGGTGGGACGTTTGCCCACGTGTCGGGTAGTGAATGAATGGAAGGGAGGTTTACTCAGTGTGTAATCAAGGGATTCAGTATTTTATTCCCGGCAAGGGAAAGTCAAACGAACTGAGGATGGTCAGAAGTGGATTGGTTGAAGTAATGAAACGTGGTAATTGCAAGCGTGGTGGAGTTCTTCTCTACATTTGGGGTGCTGTTGTTCTAATTGGACGTTCTAAGTTTGTTGGTGTTATTATCTGCTACAATCCGCCTTTATGGCAGGATATTGTGAAATAATATTGGAGTTACAATTGTCAGATATCGCATGATGCGGTGGTTTAAGATTGAATCAGAATTTCTAATGTTGACGGATCGATAATGATGACCTTTGGAAAGGTTTAAAGTTAGCAGCAATGTTGGATTCAAGTTCCACAAAGATAGATTTCATTTAAGGAAACAATTGAGCAGTAAAGTATGAGGAAGGACATGTGGGAAGCGTCAGGCGGTGTTTAAAACTTCTGGAAGGCCAAGTATGAGGAGCAAAGTCGAGTGGTTAATTAAAGAGATGAGTTCCGCCAAAGTGGGAGAGTGGCGAGGGTTGCATATGGGCTTGGTAGTAGGATGACTACGCGCCTTAAAGCGAGTTTGGATCGAATTGGGGGGATTTTAATGATTGGTGGTTGAAGTCTGGGGGTATGATGTGAAGTATGGGCTATTATGCGGCAGCAGATTGATATGGCGGAAAGGAGCTGCTTGAAATGGAGGAGGGTGCAGCATAACCCTGAATTGGAAGGATGTTACCGCACATTTAATTGAAGTCCACGAGGGGCGAACAGACTTGTGCAGCTGGAAAGTGAGCTCGGACTCTGGATGGGCTATTGGTGTCACAGTGAATGTACCCCGTGCACCGGCGGGGGAAGATGTCGGGAGGTGATTCCCCTAGGTGGGTTATTCCCCGTGAGCAAATTAGTCGTTGCGTGGTTGGCGATGCTTCTGTAAGGAATTATATTGGTTGTTCAACAAAGAGATCGGTCGTGCGAATGTGGATGATGTCTCAGAATATGAAAGATGGGAATGTACAGGAAGATTCCGAGGAAATGATGAAATGATGAAATTATATAGAGAGTCGGGCGGACTCAAGAATGGTGAAATGATGGCTTCAAGCTAAGTTGGAGAGTCCCACCGCTTATGAGTGGGCTGCATGATTAACTACTTGTGTGATTTCTGGTTATTCGCATATTAATGGATTATTTCAGCTATGAGAAAAGACCATAAGTGGTAATTCTAGCAAATGAATTGTTGGAGGCATGCGATGGTTGGCCTTATTGGCTCATGTCCGGACTTGGAAAAAGGTTTAGGATTTATGCCTTGTATGGGTACAAGTTTCAGAGAAAGCTATTTTCGCCAGGTGCCTCGCCGAGAGAGTATTCGTGTTTTATAAGATCTATGGAGTGAGTTATGTTCGGGACCAAGTCAGAGTGGGTGGTTCTCAATAATGGTCCCGGTGAATTCTAAAGATAAAGTGTGGTGCCCGATGATTTCGAGCCTATAAGTACAGTTAACAATCAAGCTTTGTAGTAGTTTATGGGAAGAGGCACTGAATGTTCTATGAAATTTTGACTTGTGGTGTAGCATATGAAAGATATGAAATAGTTCGAGGGATTTGAGACAGCCTGGTCTCGTAATTCAAGGACACTCGGGGTGAGTGTAGATGGAGTATGTTATGTGTTGAATGGAGTTAGTCTTATTTTTAAGGCAAGCAGGGAGGAATTGGAAGAAGGTAAATTGACTAGCCATAGTTGAATTGGCATATTGGGGCCAGTGATCAGTTCGGTCCGCGAGATCAAGTTATGTGTATGAATTGTGAGGATATGCGTAAGGCCTGTCGGCTGCCGTGATTGATGATTTATCAGGGGCATTCTTCTGTTGTGGCTTGTTATGTGGAAGCAGATTTCGGAAGGGCTATGGTGGCTTGGACCACTACTTGCAAATTTGCACATTCTACGGTTATGGAAAATTACCTATGTATTGCGATGATTCTCCTGAAGTGAGCTGAGTGGAAAGTTCGTATATGCTGAAGTGTTAAAATATTAATGATTTCGGAGTTATGATGAAAAATCATGTTCTATCGTATGTTGGCACGTTCGATGTAGTGAGTAGCATGGAAATACGAAGTGAGGATCAAGGTTGCAGTTTATTGTGGACAAGGATGTCACGGGCTCGGATGAGCAAGGAAAAGGTTAATTGATTAAAAGTAAGTTGGTAGGGTATTTAGCGTCCCCTAGTAGCGATATGTTGTGAAAGAGGCTTTGCATCCTGGTTAAGGATTCTTGATCGCTTTTCAACGTTAATGCGTCTGGTGATTTAGATGTGCGGACCCGTTACTTATTTTGGAAGATTGTGGGAACGTGTTCCACGGGAAGATTGTACTAGTGTGGCATGTAGCCACTTGATTGACTAAATATTTAAATCAAGTATGAGGAATTTGGGTAATATCATTGCCTTGAAAAATTTATGCGTGGAGGGCACCTTGTTTATTGGGTTATGAATCGAGGAGGTTTGCTTCGGTTATGACGGTTGTTCTCGTGTGTTATGAGAAGAAGGAAATATTAGTATGGACCTTTGAAAGTTCATTGGCTTAATTCGATATGTTCAGGATCGACTTGAGATCGGTACATGGATTTAAATGTGAATTTGGGCTTTATGGCAGGCCAGCTGTATTCATTTCAATGCACTCCTTATGAAGTAGTCAGGGTGTCATCTTGTTTTCAGATATTTCATGAAATGATACATTACGCCATGTGAGTTTTGAGACGGCTTGAGAAATTGTGTATGTATTGAGGTTCCGCGCTGCGATGATGTTAGGTGAGCAGGATGGCTCTTGAGATTTAGAATTTTGTATCGCACCTCAGATGTGCTTGAGTTTTGTAGCCTATAGCGCTATGTGTTTTCTCAAGGATGGTATTATGCACTTAGCGTGCTTACGATCGAAATTCGATATTTTTATTGTAATGGGCAGATTTAGCTCGAAGTGCAATCTCCTTATATGATATCTATGAGTGGATCGGGTGGCACGCCGCCATGGGTATGTTATTTAGATCGGGTTGCGCGCCGCAACAGTGTGATGTCGAGTCTGGTCCTCTATATGTTATCTTTTTTTTGTGTTTTGTGTGTTTCGCTTCCTATCTTTTAAAGAAAGTTCTTACTAGTGTAGGGATTAGGTAATTCTTTCCAGAGTTTGATTTCCGTTTGCGCTGTGTTCGAATTGGTGGCCTATTGGCACATTGTGGAGTCATATGAGACTTGTGATCGCATTCAGAGTGGCTTATTGCCTAAGCAGTCGTACTGGGTGAGACGAGATTATGGGATTTAAGATCAGTTCAACCTAATTATATGAAGTATATTAAGGAGCGAAGATCGTTATTTGGCTCAGAATGTTGTAATGTTTCTTGTCAGAAATATAGACTCGATGTTTGGTTGACTCGACAGTTGGTTATGAATTTTGGCACCTCTCTTCCGTCGTTTCGGTATTGTAAAGGTTAGAGCAAGACCCATGTAGGTCAAGAGATGCAATAGGAGCATCGGATCCGCGGAATTTCGATTAATTCAAACAGAAATGTATTGTGTTCCTATGAGTAAAGTGATGCAAAGTGTGAATTCAGCAGAGTTATGCATTCATGTTTGAGTATAGCGTATAGTGATTGATACCGTGATCATATGTTGGAAACAGGCCTGGCATAGAATTCCAAATGTTGGAATTGGGCTCTAAGGCTTATTTGCTTGAATAAAAGGGAATATCTTCAGAATTTATCCAGCCAACGTGCTCAACTAAGTTGTGGTAGCACGGGGAGGTGCATGAGAAGTTAAATAGTGATTTCAGACTACTCCAGTGTAGTTCTCAGCACGTTCGAGGAAGAACGTATGTTTAAGTGGGAGAGAATGTAACGACCCAACCTGTTGTTTCGAGCCCTAGCATACCGTTCAGCAGTCTGAGGCCATGAGCAGCTTCATTTCAGGTATTGTGACTTGTTCGCATGGTCGGAATTTAAATTCGGGAAGATCGGAGTTAGATTTAAATGAAAATTCTCATTTGAGAAGCTTAAAGTTGAAAGAATGAATTAGGAACGGAATTTTAAGTAAACAACCTCGGAATCAGGATCTGAAGGTTCCAGCAGGTTCGTATGATGATTTCGGACTTGGACGTATGACCGGATTGGGTTTTGGATAACTCGAGAGCGTTTTGGCGGCTATTGTGGAAGTTAGCATTTTAAAAGGAATTTCATAAGTTTGGCTTGAAGTGCATTTCAGCATTATCGATGCACGTTTGGGATTTCGAGTCTGGGAATAGCTCCGTATGGTGATTCTGGAGTTGGGAGCGCGATCGGAAGTAGATTCGGAGGTCCGTAGATCATTTTGAATCCATTTGGCTAAAGATTGAAATTTGAAGGTTTTTGGGAAGTTTGACCGCAAGTGGGCTTTTTGATATCGGGGTCGGAATCCGATTCTGGAAGTTGGAGTAGGTTCGTAATGTCAAATATGACTTGTGTGCAAAATTTGAGGTCAATCGGACGTGATTTGATAGGTTTAAGCATCGGAAGTAGAAGTTGGAAAGTTCAAAGTTCATAAAGCTTGAATCGGGGTGTAATTCATGATTTTGGCATTGTTTGTCATGATTTGAGGCCTCGAGCAAGTCCGTAATATGTTTTAGGACTGGTTGATATGATTGGTTGGGGTCCGGGAGCCTCGGGTGGATTCGGGTTGGTTAACGGATCGAAAATGTATTTTTGGAAATAACTGAGTTGCTAGTTGCTGGTATTTTCGCTTCTGCGGAGATGCGACCGCAGATGGGGCCCCGCAGAAGCGTGAAAGAAGCCGCATAAGTGGTTAGGAGGGAGGCAGCCCAGGACCGCAGAAGCAGCCATCTATCCGCAAAAGCGGAAGCTCAAAAGTGGTTAAGCTATCGCAGAAGCGAAAGAGGGCTGGAGCCCAGGGACCGTAGAAGCGGATTATTTTCCGTAGAAGCGGGATGGCGGAAGTGGGATTTTTCCACAGAAGTGGAAGTGTCTGGAGGCAGAAGCATTGTTTTAAAAGTCAAATTTTGGCCATTTCCTCTCTCATTTCTCATGGCTTTGGCGATTTTGGGAGGATTCAAGAGTGGTTCTTCATCAACAATGTTAAGTTAAGTTATTTCTACCTATTATGAGTTAAATACATTGATTATGCATGGATTTTAGTATGAAAATGGGTAGAAAATTGAGGGTTAGAGGAAGACCTAGAAATATTGTGTTCTTGGAATTTAGCCACGATTTTGGTTATGGAATTAAGAGAAAATTATATATTTGTGTTCCTAAGGTCATGAGTCATGAGCAGGAGCAGGATGTTATACTAGACGGATTGAGGAATGTCGACAGTCCCCATGAATTAAGTTATTGTAGGGACATTGGGGTCAATGAGGTCACAGAGGCAATGGGTAAAATGCGAAGGGGCAGAGCTACCGGGCCGGATGAGATTCCTGTTGAATTTTGGAGGTGTGTGGGAAGAGCAGGCTTGGAATGGCTTACTGGGCTGTTTAATGTTATATTCAAGACTAATAGGATGCCTGAAGACTGGAGGTGGAGTACAATGGTTCCGTTGTATAAGAACAAAGGCGACATCCAGAGATGTAATAACTATAGGGGTATCAAATTACTGAGCCATACCATGAAAGTATGGGAGAGAGTGGTAGAACTGAGAGTACGAAGGATTGTGTCTATTTCAGATAACCAGTTCGGGTTCATGCCGGGACGATCTACCATAGAGGCTATCCACCTTATTAGAAGGATGACGGAACAATACAGGGATAAGAAGAAGGATTTCCACATGGTGTTTATTGATCTGGAGAAAGCATATGCAGGGTTCCTAGGGAGGTCATATGGAAATGCTTACAGGTTAAAGCGGTTGCCTACATTAGGGTGATTAAAGACATGTACGATGGAGCTAAGACCCGGGTTAGAACAGTAGGAGGCGACTCCGAGCACTTTCCGGTTGTTATGGGGTTGCACCAAGGGTCTGCGTTCAGCCCTTTCCTATTTGCGTTGGTGATGGATACACTAACTCATCATATTCAAGGGGATGTGCCATGGTGCATGCTATTTGTTGATGATATAGTTCTAATTGACGAGACACGAGGCGGCTTCAATGAGAGGCTGGAGGTTTGGAGACAGGCCCTTGAGTCTAAAGGCTTCAGGTTGATCAGGATGAAGACAGAGTACCTTGAGTGCAAATTTGGGTCCGAGCCGACGGAAGCGGGAGTGGAAGTGAGGCTTGATTCTCAAATCATTCCTAAGAGGAGCAGCTTCAAGTACCTTGGGTCAGTTATTCAGGGGAAAGGGGAAATCGACGACGATGTCACACACCGTATATGGGTTGGTTGGATGAAGTGGAGGTTAGCGTCGGGAGTCCTGTGTGACAAGAAAGTTCTACTGTTACTAAAGGGTAAGTTTTATAGAGCAATGGTTAGGCCTGCCATGTTGTATGGGACAGAGTGTTTGCCGGTTAAGAACACACACTCAGAAGATGAAAGTAGCAGAAATGAGGATGTTAAGGTGGATGTGCGGGCACACAAGGATGGATAGGATTAGGAATGAAGATATTCGAGAGAAGGTGGGCGTGGCTCCCATGGAGGACAAGATGCGGGAAGCAAGACTCAGATGGTTCGGGCACATTTAGAGGAGGAACACTGATGCACCGGTGAGGAGGTGTGAACGACTAGCGGTGGTAGGCACGAGGAGAAGTAGAGGGAGACCTAAGAAGTACTGGGGAGAGGTTATCAGGCAGGACATGACGCGACTTAGGATTACTGAGGACATAGCCCTTGATAGGGAATTGTGGAGGTCGAGCATTAAGGTTGTAGGTTAGGGGAAGTTATGAATATATTTACAAGGCACTAAAGTGAGACTAGCCAGTTTAGAGTTAGTCTTAGGATTTTAGTCCTAGGATGCTATGGGTCCACTACGGATGCAAGGCTTTATTTGCTGGATATTATGGTATATTCCAGCTTTTTCGTATTGCAAGTATTCCTTTTGCTGTTATTTTGTTATTTTATGTTATTTTATTATGAGTTTATCGATACTAATAATATATTGTCTTTTGTTACTTTTTGAGTTGAGGGTCTCCTGGAAACAGCCTCTCTATCCCTCGGGGTAGGGTAAGGCATGCGTATATATTACCCTCCCCAGACCCCACTTGTGGGATTACACTGGGCCGTTGTTGTTGTTGTTGTTGTTGTTGTAAGGTCATGGGTAAACTTTATCTTCGAAAAATTTTGGATTCTGGGCACGTGGGCCTGAGGGTGTTTTGGTCAACTTTTTGATTGGGGTTAGGAATTGTTATAAATTGGATTTTAATGAGTAACTTAGCATATATTAATGGATATGTATCGCCATTAGCTAGTTTTGGAGCTTTGGGCGTCAGTTCGAGCCTTCAGAAGAATGTAGAATGAATTATGGATCTTCGGAGTGAGGTGAGTCTTCTTGCTAATCTTGTGAGGGGGAATTTACCCCATAGGTGAAATAATTGATTATGTGCTCCTATGTGTGGGGGCTACGTACGCACGAGGTGACGAGAGTCCATGCGTAGCTACTATTATGCTATTGTCCGGGTAGTTAGGGCCCATCATCATGTTATAATTACATTAATCATGAACCCATCAATGACTTGGATTGTTTAAATCACCCTTGATTAGTAAACTAATTTAAAAAGAAAATTAAACATCATTTCTTGAATTTTTAAACAGAGAATTTGTTGTATTTGGATTATTATTCCCCGACAAAATTCTAATTGGCTATCTGAGCATGTATTTTATGTTGACCGCGTCCCATGGATGATTCCAGAGGGGGGTAATAGATCACATTGAATTAATAAATGGATTTCTAAAAAGACTTAATCTTCGTTTTCTCAAATTATTAAAGAGAATTGGTCTTTCTTGGATAATTGCTCCATGTTGGCTTCTTGACTGATTGTCTGTCTGTGTGTTTATTTTGGAACGGGACGAACGCCTCGGCAGATTAATATATGCATCTATAGGCGCGCCGTCGACCCTTAGCAAGTGCATATTTATTTATGTTGGATCGGGCCGTCACCTCGGTATGATTTGCGCATGCTTGTATTGCTGCCTGTACTCATTTAAGTCGTTACATGCCTCACTCTGGCTCGAGATCATCTTGTTAATAATGAGAGGAAATCTTGGAAAATTTCCTATGAAAGAATTACATGTTTACCTGTTTCCTCTATCTGGATAAAAATCATGTTAGAAAATAAATCCACTGTTTGATATGTATATCGAGAATAAATAACCGTTGGACCATTAGAGTGTGTCAAAGTTGACCATCTCGTCTCTACTCCTTCGGGATTAGGCGGGACACTCACTTAGTTCACGTTGATTACGTACTCATACTACACTTATGTGCATTTTGTTGCACAGGTATATATACCTCTAGCAGCCTATTGGGCGTAGCAGCATGGATGACGTTAGGACTAGGTGAGCTACATCATTGAGGCAACCGCAACTGGAGTAGTTCCTTCCAATGTACTGTATTTACTTTCCGTCCACTGTATTCCGGGTGGATATTGTATTTTATTTCTCTTATCAGTAGTCGCTCATGTACTCGTGACACCGGGTTTCTGGGATGGTTTACAACGGGTTTGTACTAATTGTTATTATTTAAATTTGAATTCTAGTAGTGAACTTTTATTTATAAAAAAATGGAAGGAAAAACCTTAGATTTTAAAAAGTTTTAAAAGAGGAATTAATTGATAAGTTAGTTGGCTGACCTGACAGAGGTGTCCGACGCCACCACGACCCTTAGAGGATTTTGGGTCGTTATAATCGGTTTGTGGATGAAATATTGTGCTAAGCTCCATGAGGGTCCCCAACTCACTATGAATAGCTCTCCAAAAATGAGAAGTGAACTGAGGGCCTCTATTTGATATAATGGAAACAGGCACACCGTGCAATTGGACTATCTCCCAAATGTGAATCTGAGCCAATCTCTCTAAAGTGTAAGTAGTCACAACCGGTATAAAGTGTGCTGACTTGGTCAACCTATCCACAATGACCCATAATGCATCAAACTTCCGCAAGGTCTGGGGCAAACAAACTACGAAATATATAGTAATGCGTTCATACTTCCTCTCTGGTATAGGCATCTGTTGAATTAGGCCACCTGGCCTCTAGTGCTCGTACTTGACCTGCTGGAAATTAAAACACCTAGACACATACTCCACTATGTCTTTCTTCATCCTCCGCCACCAATACTGTTGCCTCAATTCGCGACACATCTTCGTATCACCCGGATGAATGGAATACCGTGAACTGTGAGCCTTCTCCAAGATCCTCTCTCTCATACCATCAACACTAGGAACACATAAGTGACCATGGAGTAGTAGAACACCATCCTCACCAATAGAGACCTCCTTGTCACTACCCTGCAGCACTGTCTCTCTAAGAACCGCCAAGTGGGGGTCATCGAACTGTCAGGCCTTGATCTGTCTCAATAACAAAGACTGAGCAACAACAAATGCAAGGACTTAGCTGGGCTCCAAAATATCCAGTCTCACAAGTATGTTAGCCAAGGAATGAATGTTCAAAGCTAGTGGTCTCTCCCCTACTGGAATGAATGCCAAGCTACCCATACTCTCTGCCTTCGTGCTTAAGGCATCTGCGACCATATTTGCCTTGCCCGGATGATAGAGAATGGTGATGTCATAATCCTTCAGTAACTCAAGCCACCTATGCTGCCTCAAATTTAGATTCCTCTACTTGAACAAATGGTGTAAGCTGCGATAAACCTCACATGACACCCCCATACAGATAATGCCTCCATATCTCGAGAGCATGAACAATCGCGGCCAACTCTAAATTGTGCACAGGATAATTCTTCTCATGAATATTCAACTGGCACGAAGCATAGGCAATAATTTGCCCCTCCTGTATCAATACATACCCCAATCTAACGCGTGAAACGTCACAATGTACTTTATACATCCCTGAACTAGAAGGCAACACAAGAACTAGTGTTGCGGTCAAGGCTGTCTTGAGCTTATGAAAGCTCGCCTCACAATCATCGAACCAATGAAAAGGAGCACCTTTCTGGGTCAATCTAGTCAGAGGTGATGCAATAGATGAAAAGCCCTGCACGAATCACCTATAATAGCCTGCTAACCCTAGGAAGCTCCTGATCTCGGTCACTGAAGTACGACGTGGCCAACTCTGAACTGCCTCAATCTTCTTGGGGTCCACTTTAATACCCTCTCCTGATACAATATGCCCTAAGAATTCCACTGATTATAGCGAGAACTCACACTTAGAGAACTTAGCGTATAGCTTCTGCTCTCCTAAGGTCTGAAGAACTACCCTCAAATTCTGCTCGTGCTCCCCAGGTTACGGGAGTATATCGAGATGTCGTCAATGAAGACAATGACAAAGGAATCAATATAAGGCCTAAACACTCTGTTCATCAAGTCCATAAATGTTGCTGGGGCATTATTCATGTTACAACCCATATTCACGTATGTTAGCTCATGCCATAAGGTAGTTAACATAAATCCATGAAAGGACTATCTTTAAGATGATAAGAAGTTAATCCTATTGGTCTTAAATGATACAAAGGTGTATAAGGGTGGTTAACAAGTATTAGAAGTTAAACGAATCAAGGATGTTGTCAGCCATATTTTTGGGTAAACCTAGAGGTTCTTAATACACTCAAGAGGTAGTGTTTTAAGGTATTTGAATCATATAGTATCCGTATCATAAGTCTTGAAGTCAAACAAGTTATGAGACAAAAGTCGACTAAAGTTGTCGCAACTTAGGTTCATGGTTTTACTTAAATATTAGGTCAAATTTCATTAATATTTTCACCCAATATACTTAGAATTATGGGGTGATATACCCACCAAATTGAAGATCTATGAGTCTAGTTTCTAACTCATTAAACTGTTCGTCAATACGATCTCGGAGTAGAGATATATTTGCGCTTTCGCGAGACTGCGCCAAGCACCTCTATATGGGGCCCACTAAGGCGGTTTAAGACATTTGGATATATATAGGACGCCTCCAACCCGTTTTAAGTCATTTATTTTCAGACCTTAGAACCCTAGGAACACCCTCTCAAGGTTCTCTCAAGATTTAAGACCCAAATCAAACGGCAAACAACACAAATCAAGTGTCGGGAATCCCGTGGTGCTAGTAAGTCTCTTGTTCTTCTTGTTGTTGCTCATTTTTGTGTTGTTACAGCTTGTGTGGGAGGTTGTTTTAAAGATTTTATGGTCTTTAAATACTACCTCATGTTCTTAATATCAACCCTAGGTGATTTCAAGCCTCTTAAAGTGATTCTAGTGCCGAAAAACACTAATTGACCGCTAGTTTCGCTTTCTTGTTGTTGTGGCAGCATTGGAGGGATATTTCGTGGAAATTTAAGGTCAAATTGGAGTTTTTATTTCTGTATAAAGGTAAGGAACCTCTTACTCTATATGTATTTAAGATTATCCAAGTTGTGGCTAAG
>MU683970.1:70939-87263 GCA_026770625.1 Nicotiana glauca
ATTGTCTGGTCATCCCATGTTATGTAGGTTCATGCCATCATATTTTATTGTTGGTTGTCCATGATCCATGTCTACCATTTATATTGATCTCCTCAGCCCTAAAAGATAATAAAGAAGGTTAGATAAAATGTACGTTGGTGCTCGGCAAGTATGGTTGGGTGCTAGTCATGGCCCTCCAGTTTGGCTCGTGACAATTCAAGCCAAAAGACATCACCAGAAATGCATAATGGACATACCTCTTCCGAAATACGGTCTTCGAAACATCCGAGTCTCAAATCTTCAACTGATGGTACCCCGACCTCAAGTCGATCTTAAAGAACACCCTAGTACCCTACAACAGGTCGAACAAATCATCAATGTCAGCAACAGGTACTTATTCTTAATAGTAGCCTTGTTTAACTGATGGTAGTCAATGTACATCCGCATAGTCCCATCCTTCTTCTTCACAAATAACACTGGTGCACCCCAAGGTGAAACACTGGGCCAAACAAACCCCTTTGCTATCAACTCTTCAAGTTGCTCCTTCAACTCCTTCGGAGCCATGCGGTATGGTAGGATAGATATAGGCTGGGTGCGTGGAGACAAATCAATACAAAAATCAATATCACAATCTGGTGTCATGCCAGGAAGATCAGAAGTAAACACATCAGCGAACTCCCAAACTACTGGAACTGAATCAATCATTAGAGACTTTGTGGTGGTGTCCCAAACATAAGCCAAATACACCAAACACCCCTTCTCGACCATTTGCCGAGCCTTCAAGAAAGAGATAACTCGGCTAGATGTATTAACTATGGAATCATTCCACTCCAACCTTGGCAACCCTAGCATCACTAAAGTAACAGTCTTGGCATGGCAATCTAGGACAGCGTGATATGGAGATAACCAATCCATACCCAGGATGATCTCAAAATAAATCATATCAAGCAATAGGAGATCTGTCCTAGCCTCAAAACCACAGAATGTGACCACACATGACCGGTAGATTCGATCCAAAACCATAGAATCTCCCACAAAAGTGGACACATGAACCGGATTGCCTAAGGGTTCAGGAGCAATAACCAGAAAATGATCAAATAGAGATGACACATACGAATAGGTAGACCCTGTATCAAATAATACCAAAGCATCTCTACTGCTGACGGAAATAATACATGTGATGACGGCATCTGAGGCCAATGCATCTGGCCTAGCTGGAAGAGCATAAAATTTGGCTGGAGCGCCAGCTAGCTGGCCTCCACCTGACTGAGCAATAGCTAGCTGACCTCTTCCTGTCAGGCCTCCACCTCTAAGACGGCCCCTACCAGTCTGCCCTCCACCTCTAGATGGTGGGGCACCTGGTGCTAAAATCATAGGATGCTGCCCCTGCTGTACTTCCTTGCCCCGAAGCCTGGGCCAGTATCTCCTCATATGACCAAGGTCTTTGCACTCGAAACAACCCCGCAGTGTGGCGACCTTCTACCCTAATGGCTGACCCTAAAGGCTTGTAGACCCATTAGAAAAAGCCTGAATGAACTATCCGACATAGCACTGAAATAAGAATCAGAAAAATCTTGAGGACCTGAATACCCACTGGAGGAACCCTGAATAGCTGGTGGATGGTAAGAACTCTCTGGTATGGTGCTGAAATAGGGATGCGTCGGAGAACACCGAGCAGGTAGTGGTGCTGAATACGGGGGCCTGCTGGGCTGTCCCCTCCCAAACTAACCTCTGCCCCTAGCTGGGGCACCTCTGAACACTCCAAAGAACCTATCCCTCTTATCATGCTGCATCTGCTCCCTCTGACTTAGATGCTAGCCCTCAATCCTCCGTGCAATCTCCACTACTAACTGATAAGTTGTCACTATCTCCACCTCTCGAGCCATGTTGGCCCTGATGCCAGAATGTAGCCCTGCAACAAACCTCTGCACTCTCTCTGCGTCAGTAGGAATTATTATCAATGCATGGTGGGATAGTTCAGAAACCTTCACCTCATAATTGGTCACGAAAATTTGACCCTGCTTAAGCTGCCCAAACTGATACCACAACTCTTCCCTCTCAGAGGGTGGAATATACACATCAAGAAATAGTTGCATGAATAGACTCCAAGTGATAAGAGGAGAACCTGCAGGTCTACCAAGAACATAAGACTGCCGCTATCTGTGGGTCCTACCCTCTAGCTAAAAAGTAGTGAAGTCAACCCCATTCGACTCCAAAATCCTCATATTGTGCAGTCTGTCTCTGCACCTATCAATGAAGTACTGAACATCCTCACAACGCTCACCCTCGAAGACAGGAGGGTGGAGTCTAGTCCATCTATCCAAAAGCTTCTGCGGGTCACCATCCATAGTTGGTCTCGGCTCGAGTATCACTGTTGTTACTGGCTGAGTCCCATCCATGGGTAGTGCACCCGGAGTCGGATACACTGCAGCTGCATGACCATGAGCCTGAGCAGTAGGGGTCTGTGCTCCCCCTCCTTCCTATGATATAGCTGGATCTGCTGGAAATAAACTAGCCCAAGTCATGGTGTCCATGAATCATAGCATATGACCCATTACCTCTTGGAACCCCAGTGCTGTCATAAAGTCCGTCAGGGAGGGCTCAGCTGTAGGCACCTCGCCCTGCTCCTCAATAATAAGGTCCCCCATATGATCTTCTGGTGGTTCTACTGGAACAACTCTAGGATGCCCTCGTCCCCTACCTCAGGCCGGTGCCCTTACCCGACCTTTGGCTCGACCTTAAGCAATGAGGAGAGTAGCCCCTCCTGAGTCGGAAACGTCTGTCGTGCGTGCCCTAACCATCTGTGAGAGAATAGAAAGAGAGAAATTTAGTGTACCATCAACTGCACGATAGGAAATGAATAAAGAGTAGTTTCTTAACACCCTATAGCCTCTCAAAGATAAATACAGACGTCTCCGTACCGATTCGCAAGACTCTATTAGGTTTGCCCGTGACTTGTGACACCTGCGTGAACATAGTGCTCTGATACCATGTTGTCACAACCCAATTCTCACCTCAGGTCGTGATGGCGCCCAACACCATTTTTATGCAAGCCAATGCGGAATTATTAGTGACTTCTCATTATACTTTCAAAAGAAGTTACAATACTTTTCTAAATTTGCAATAAGAAAAAACAAGTGATAATAAGCAATATTCAATAATAGTTACACGACCCAAAAGAACTGTCTACTAATGTGTGTGCCAAGACCTAGTGTCACAAGCTATGGGCAACTAGTAAAATATACAAAATAGACAGTCAAGAGTAGGAAAGACTCCATGCTGCTGACCGTCATAGGAAAGAAAGCAGCTCACCGGAGAAGTCTCGGACTATGATCAGGGACACGCACTGATCTGATAGCCAGATGCACCTCCCTCAGAGCCTGTACAATTAACTACAGAAGCATATCATGAGTACATAAACAATATGTACCCAGTAAGTATCCCGTCTAATCTTGAAGAAGCAGAGACGAGAGGTCGACTTGATACCTACTAGAGTCAAATAATATAATATGATGTTTTGCCAGGCGTGATGGTCACAATTATATAACAGTTGAAATAAGGATTTCTAAGTCATGTCGTTTTAATATCACAGCTAACCCATTACATTTCAACCATGTATCAGGCAAGTAATCAATAATAATTCACATAAATATCATGCGCACATTATGCCGAGGTCAACGGCTCGATCCAACATCAAAGAAACTCTGCACTGCCAGAGGGTCGAATGGCACGAACTATAGATGCATCTATTTCTACTGAGGTGATCGTCCTGATCCACAAATATCAATTATCAACACAAAGATACAAGAAGGCGCATTTATATTCAAATCAACTCATAAAAGTTCTCAACAATACATATGTTCATTTATGTTCATTTCTAATTCTCTAGCATATCCTAAATGATCACATTAGCAGCAAGACACATAACATTTAGCAAATATAGCATGACACAGGTCCTAAACTACCCGTACATTTAGCATGATAGTAGCTACGCACGGACTCTCATCACCTCGTGCGTACATAGCCCTCATATTTAGTGGAAAATTATACAAGTATTACTTCTATGGGGAAAATTCCCTCTTACAAGGTTAGAAAGGAGACTCACCTTGCTCTTAAGTGCACTTCCAATATCAAGAACGAGCCCGAACTCTCAAATTTGGAGTCAAACGATTCGAAACTAGTTAAATGGGGTAAGAACTAGTCAATACAAGCACACAAGATCACATTCCAACTATTAACAAAATTTCCCAACCTTAAACACGAGTTTTCTAAAATCCGACCCCGGGCCCACGTTCCCGGATTTCGAAATTTTTCGAAGGAAGTTATTCTTTGTAACCTCAGGATCAATAATATGTGATTTCTACTTCATTTCATAACCAATTTTGTGGAAAAATCTAAGTTTTACCAAAACCCTAGGTTTTGCTCTAACCCCATATTTTTACCTTAATCTTAGTGTGTTAATCTATCTAAGACAAAAGTATTAAAGTATGAATAGGTAGAATAAGCTTATCTCAAGATGCTAAGTGGTAGGCTTCTCTAAAAAGCTCCAAAATCGTGCAATGGAGGAGTGAAAAATGGCAAAAATTACTTAGAACCCGTATTAAATGAAGCTCACTGCTTCAGCGATTTCCGCATCTGCGGTCCTGCTTCTACGAAAAGAAGGCCGCATCTGCAAAATTGGCCCAAGCGAGCTGGGACCGCTTTTTCTATCTTGAAGTCGCTTTTGCGCAGCCGCTTCTATGGCTAAGAGGCTGCTTTTGCGGTTTTGGCCTAACTGGTCCTAGGTCGCATCTGCGAGTGGACGACCGCTTCTGTGGTCTTGCACCTGCGGCTGACCAGCCGCAGGTGCAGTTATGATAGTAGCTGAAGCTTCAGCACTTCTCCAATTTTTCCAACTTCACTCGAGCCTCATCCGATTGACGCTCGGAGCTCTTGAGCCCCACCCGAACATACTGACAAGTCTAAAATCATGAAACGAGCCTGCTCGAACCTTCGGAATGTCCGAAACAATGCGAAATCTAAGAATCACCCCGCTAAAACTAATTGAATCGAACTTATGAACTTCAAGTTCTTAATTCACCTCTAACGAGCCGAAATGCACTTAAACTACTCGAATTGATGCCAAATTTTGTGGGCAAGTCTTAAATATTATATTGGACCTGTACTGGGCTCCAGAACAAACATACGAGCCTGATACCCGTATGATCAATCATTATTTAGTTTCTTTAAATCCTTAGAATTTTAGTTTAATAATTTCTAATATAAATTCATTGCTCAGGTCCTATATTTTCCTACGGACCCTCCGAAACCGTCAAAATACAAATTCGGGTCCGTTTGCTAAGAATATTGACCAAAATTAAACTTAGCCTTTTAATAAAATCTTAAGGAATCAAGTGAGCCTATTTCAACCCAAACTCTTCCAAAACCCGAACCAACCATTCCCATAGGTCATAAATAAGATAAAGCAAGCGCGGGAAGTTTTATTTGGGGGACGGGATTCTAAAAAGCAAAACAACCGATCAGGTCATTACATGTAACGACCCAACCGGTCGTTTTGAGCCCTAGCGTGTTGTTCAGTAGTCAGAGGCCATGAGCAGCTTCATTTCAGGTGTTATGACTTGTTCACATGGTCGGAACTTAAATTCAGGAAGATCGGAGTTAAATTTAGATGAAAATTCTCATTTGAGAAGCTTAAAGTTGAAAGAATGAACTAGGATTGGAATTTTGAGTAAGCGACCTCGGAATCAGGATCTGAAGGTTCCAGCAGCTTTTTATGATGATTTCGTACTTGGGCGTATGCCCGGATTGGGTTTTGGATAACCCAGGAGCGTTTTTGCGCCTATTGTGGAAGTTAGCATTTTAGAAGGAATTTCTCAAGTTTGTCTTGAAGTGCATTTCAGTGTTATCGATGTCCGTTAGGGATTTCGAGTCTGTGAATAGCTCTGTATGGTGATCCTGGAGTTGGGAGCGTGATTGGAAGTGAATTCGGAGGTCCGTAGGTCGTTTTGAAGCCATTTGGCTAAAGATGGAAATTTGAAGGCTTTTGAGAAGTTTGACCGGAGGTTGACTTTTTGATATCGGGGTCGGAATCCGATTCCGGAAATTGGAGTAGGTCCATAATGTCAAATATGACTTGTGTGCAAAATTTGAGGTCAATCGGACGTGATTTGATAGGTTTAAACATCGGAAGTAGAAGTTGAAAAGTTCAAAATTCATAAAGATTGTATTGGTGGTCAATTGATTATTTTGACGTTGTTTGATGTGATTTGAGGCCTCGAGCAAGTCCGTAATGTGTTTTGGGACTGGTTGGTATGATTGGTTGGGGTCCCAGGGCCTCGGGTGAGTTTCGGGTGGTTATCGGATCAAAATTTGATTTTTGTGTAGGCTGGGGGCTACTGCTTCTGGTATTTCCGCTTTTGCGGATTTGGGACCGCAGAAGCGGCCCCACAAAAGCGAAGGAGAAGCCGCAAAAGCGGCTGGCGATGAGCAGCCCAGGCATCGCACAAGCGATCCGCTCCCCTTTAGCCCAAGTCGCAGAAGCGGCTAAAAGTCGCAGAAGCGACATCCGCAGAAGCGGACAAAATGCTGCAGAAGCGGAAGCAGCTGGGGCAGTGAGGGTGTTTTAAGTTCGGGCTTGAGTTCATTTCAACCCCATTTTTCTTCCATTGGAGTCGATGGGGAGAAGCTTGGGGATGCCATTTTCGTCACTTCTCATGAGGTAAGTAATTTATGTTAGCTTTGAGTTAAATGCAAAGTTTATACATGGATTTAGGCATGGAAATTAGTATAAAATTGGGGTTTTGGTGGAAAGCCTAGAAAATCATATTCTTGGAATTTAGTCACGATTTTAAGTATGGAATTAAGAGAAAATTATATATTTGAGTTCCTAAGGTCATGGATGACCTTTATCTTTGAGAAATTTTGGATTTCCGGGCACGTGGGCCCGAGGACATATTTGTTAACTTTTCGTTCGGGGTTAGGAATGGTTATAAATTGGGTTGAAAAGTATAATTTAGAATATATTAATGGATTTATATTATCGTTGGCTAGTTTTTGGAGCATTGTGCGTTGGTGCAAGTCTTCGGAAGAATGGAGAATGCCGGTTGTGGATCTTCGGAGCGAGGTGAGTCTCCTTTCTAATCTTGTGAGGGGAAATTTACCCCATAGGTGAAGTAATTGATTATGTGCTCCTATTTGTGGGGGCTACGTACGCACGAGGTGACGAGAGTCCATGCGTAGCTACTATTATGCTATTGTCCAGGTAGTTAGGACCCAAAAACATGTGTACGTGGATTAATTAAGAACACATTAGTAGCTTGAATTTCTTAACTCACATCGAATTAGTAAGTAAATTTCTAAAAGAATTAAACTTCATTTCTTAAATTGTTAAAGGAGAATTGGTTTTATTTGAATAAATATTCCCCAATAAGTTCTTATTTGACTGATTGAGCATGTACTTTATGTGTGTCTGCGCCGCTTGGATGATTCGCGAGCAGGATATGTGTTTAATTATGGAACAGGCCGAACGCCTCGGTGATAATAGCTGTATCTATGGTTCGTGCCACTCGACCCTCGGCAGAGCACAATTTACATTCTGTTGGAGCGGGTCGTCGACCTCGGCATGATTTGCGCATGTTTATCTGTTACTTAGAAATTTGTAAATGTGGAATTGGCCCCCTGTGTCTTGACATAAACTGATAAGATAATAAAGAACAGACTTTAGAAGCCCTTGATTTATTGTTGAAGGTGTTTACCTGTTTGCTGGCTTCACAATCAGAACTTTTATACAAATCCATAATTATTCTCGCACTTATAGAATATTGCTAATTAACCTCTAGTGAGTGTCGGAGTTGGCCATCTCGTCTCTACCCCTTCGGGATTAGGCGGTATACTCCCTGAGTACACGTTGATTACGTACTCATACTACACTTCTGTGCATTTTTGTTGCACAGGTATATATACACCTCTAGCAGACTATTGGGTGTAGCAGCATGGATGACGCTGGGACTAGGTGAGTTGCATCATTGAGGCGACCACAACTAGAGTAGTTCCTTCCAATGTACTGTATTTACTTTCAGCCCATTGTATTCCGGGCGGATGTTGTATTTTATTTCTCTTATCAGTAGTCACTCATGTACTTGTGACACCGGGTTTCTAGGAGGATTTACAACAGATTTGTTCTAACTGTTATTATTTAAATTTGAATTCTAATAGTGAACTTTTATTTATAAAAAATGGAAGGAAGAACCTTAGATTTTTAAAAATACTAAAAGAGGAATTAATTGATAAGTTAGTTGGCTGGCCTGACAGAGGTGTCCCGCGCCACCACGACCCTTGCTGGATTTTGGGTCGTGACAACATGGTATCAAAGCACTAGGTTCCCATCGGTCTCACGAGTCATGAGCAAGTCTAGTAGAGTCTTGCGGATCGGTACGGAGACGTCTGTACTTATCCTCGGGAGGCTGCAGGAATGTTAGGAGTACTTCCCTTCTTGATTTCCTTATAGTGTGGTTCGATTCCTTTTGAGGCTTATGCCTTTGATTCCTTCTCACTCAATCTTACGCGACGCGAGCGCTTGTCATAAATAGAAAATTGAAGGATTGTAGTGGCACTACAAATGTGGTGCGGGATGATTTTCCCCGGTATAGTTGATTGGACCATTATAGTCGCATTTTGGAGGGATATTCTGTTGTTTCAACTCAGTAATAGAACTTCTACGAGCCTTGAGGCTAGGCACAGGTTGCCATGATGCTTATGAGCAATTATTTCATACTGTTGTTGTAATGGTGGGACATATGCCCACGGGTCAGGCAGTAAATGAATTGAAGGGAGGTTTGCTCAATGTGTAATCAAGGGATTCGATATTTTATTCCCGGCAGGAAAAGTCGAACGAACTGAGGATGGTCAGAAGTGGACTGGTAGAAGTAATGAAACGTGATGATTGCAAACGTGGTGGAGTTCTCCCCTCCATTAGGGTGTTGTCGTCCTATTTGGACGTACTAAGTTTGTCGATGTTATAATCTACTACAATTCGCCTTTATGGCAGGATATTGTGAACTAGTATTGGAGCTACGACTGTCGGATATCGCATGGTGCAGTGGTTTAAGATCGAATCTGAATTTTTGATGTTGACGGGTCGATAAAGATGACCTTTGGAAAGGTTTAAAGTTAGTAACAATGGTGGGTTCAAGTGCCACGAAGGTAGATTTTATCTGAGGCAACAATTGAGCAGCAACGTATGATGAAGGACATGTGGGAAGTGTCAGATGGTGCTTAAAACTTCTAGGAGGCCAAGTATAAGGAGCAAGGTTGAGTGGTTAATTAAAGAGATAAGTTTTGCCAAAGTGGGAGAGTGGCAGGTGTTTCATATGGGCTTGGTAGTAGGATGACTACGCGCCTTAAAGAGAGTTTGGATCGAGTTGGGGATTTTAATGATTGGTGATTGAAGCCTGCGGGTATGATGTGAAGTACGGACTATTATGCGGCAGAAGATTGATATGGCGGAAATGAGACGCTTGAAATGGAGGAGGGTGCAGCATAACCCTGAAATTGTAAGGATGTTGCCGCACGTTTAATTGATGTCCGAAAGGGGCGAATGGACTTGTGCAACTGGAAGGTGAGCTCGAACTCAGGATGGGCTATTGTTGTCATAGGGAGTGTACCCCGTGCAGCGGCGTGGGAAGATATCTAGGAATGATTCCCCTAGGTGGGTTATTCCCCGTGAGCAGGTTAGCGATCGCGTGGTTGGCGAAGCTTCTGTAAAGAATTATATTGGTTGTTCAATAAAGAGATCGATCGTGCGAATGTGGTTAATGATTCATAATATGAAATATGGGGATTTACAGGAAGATTCTAAGAAATTTTGATAACTTATGACGGGAGGTTATGTCAATAAGAGGTAAAAAGGTCGGGCGAACTCAAGAATGGTGAAATGATGGCTTCAAGCTAAGTGGGAGAGTCCTACCGTTTGTGATTGGGCTGTATGATTAACTACTTGTGTGATTTCTAGTTGTTTGCATATTGATGGATTATTTCAGCTATGAGAAAAGACCATAAGTGGTAATTCGAGCAAATCAATTGTTGGAGGCATGCGATGGTTGACCTTATTGGCTCATGTCCGGACTTGGAAAAAGGTTCAGGACTTATGCCTCGTATGGATACAAGTTTCAGAGAAAGTGATTTTCACCAGGTGCCTCGCCGAGAGAGTATTCATGTGCTATAAGTTCTATGGAGTGAGTTATGTTCGGGACCAAGCCAGAGCGGGTGGCTCTCAATAATGGTCCCAGTGAATTCAGAAGTTAAAGTGTGGAGCCTGACGATTTCGAGCCTATAAGTACAACTAAGAATCAAGTTTTGTAGCAGCTTATGAGAAGGTGCCCTGGATGTTCTATGAAATTTTGACTTTTGATGTAGCATCTTAAAGGTATGAAATAGTTCGTGGGATTTGAGACAGCCGGGTCTCGTGATTCAAGGACACTCGGGGTGAGTGTAGATGGAGTATGTTATGTGTTGAATGGAGTTAGTCTTATTTTTAAAGCAAGCAAGGAGGAATTGGAAGAAGATAAAGTGACTAGCCATAGTTGAATTGGCATATTGGTTCGGTCCACGAGATCAAGTTACGTGTATGAATTGTGAGAGTATGTGTGAGGCCTGTCGGCCACCGTGATTGATGATTTATTAGGGTCATTCTTCTGTTGTGGCTTGTTATGTGGAAGCAAATTCCGGAAGGGCTATGGTGGCTTGGACAACTACTTGCAGATTTGCACATTCTGCGGTTATGGAAAATTACCTTCGTATTGCTATGATTCTCCTGAAGTGAGTTAAGTGGAAGGTTCGTATATGCCGAAGTGTTAAAATATAAATGATTTCGGAGTTATGATGAAAAATTGTGTTCTATCGTATGTTGGCATGTTGGGTGCAGTGAGTAGCATGGGAATACGAAACGAGGATCAAGGTTGCAGTTCAGTGTTGACAAGGATGTCACGGGCTCGGATGAGCAAGGAAGGGGTTGAATGATTAGAGTAAATCAGTATTGCCTCTGCGTCACCTCAGATCGATGTGTTGTGGAAGAGGTTTTGCATCCTGGTTAAGGATTTTAGGTCGCTTTTCTGCGTTAGTGCGTTCAATGGTTTAGATGTGCAGACCCAGTTAATTGTTATGGTAGATGGTGGGAGTGTGTCCCACAGGAAGATTACACAAACGTGGCACGACGCCACTTGATTGATTAAAGATATAAACCAAGTATGAAAAATTGTGATGAGATCGTTAAATTGAGAATGGATGCATGGAGGGCACTTGGATTCTGAGTTGTGGATTGTACTCCGGTTATGATGGTTGTCCTTGTGTGTTACGAAAGGTGGGGAATTAGTATGGACCTTTGAAAGGTCCTTGGCTTAAATTGATATGATCAGGATCGACTTGAGGTCAGTGGATGGATTTAAATGTGAATTTGGGCTTTATAGCAGGCCAGTTGTGTTCATTTTAATAATGCGCTCCTTGTGGAGTAGTTAGGGTGTCATCTCGTTGTCAGATACTCATGAAGTGATACATTACGCCGTTTGAGTCGTGAGACGGCCTGAGAAATTGTGTACGTGTTGAGGACCCGCGTGGGTATGTCGCATTATGAGCAAGATGGCTCTAGAGATTCAGACTGTATATCACACCTCAGTTGTGCCCGAATTTTGTAGCTTATCGCGCTATGTGTCCCCTCGGGGAAGGCATTATTCAATTAGCATGCTTGTGACCTAGATTCGGTATTTTATCGCAATGAGCAAATTAGCTCGATATGTGTCTCCTTATGTGAGTTCTACGTGTGGATCGGGTGGCACGCCGCCATGGTTATATTGTGAGGATCAGGTGGCATGCCGCCATGGTTATGCTGTGTGGATCGGGCTGCACGCTGCAATAGTGTGATGATGAGTGTAGCTTTCTATATGCTAATTTTGTATCTTCCGCTTCCTAATTTCTAAGGTAAGTCCGTACTAGTGCGGGAGTTAGGTAATTCCTTCCAGAGTTCGATTTCCTATTTGTGTTGTGTTCAGATTGGTGGCCTATTGGCACATTGTGGCGTCATATGAGACTTTTGATCGCATTCGGAGTGGCTTATTGCCTGAGCAGTTCGTACTGGGTGAGATGAGACTGTGGGATTTAGGATTAGTGCAATCTGATTATATGAATTATATTAAGGAACGAAGATCATTATTTGGTTCAGAATGTGGTAATGTTTCTTGTTAGAGGTATAGACTCGATGGTTGGTTGACCCGGCAGTTGATCATGAATTTTGGCTTCTCATCCGTCGTGGCGGGATTGTAATAGTTAGAGTAAGACCTATGTAGGTCATGAGGTGCAATGGGAGCTTCAGATTCGTGGAATTTCGATTAATTCAAACAGAAATGATTGTGGTCCTATGAGTAAAGTGATGCAAAGTGTGAATTCAGCAGAGTTATGCAGTCATGTTTGAGTACTGCATATAGTGATTGATACGGTGATCGTATGGAAATAGGCCTGGCATAGATTTCGGATGTTGCAATTGGGCTCTAAGGCTTATTTGCTTGAATAAAAAGGTAATATCTTCAAAATTTATCGAGACGATGTGCTCAGCTAAGTTGTGGTAGCACGGGGAGGTGCATGAGAAGTTAAACATCAATTTCAGACTACTTCAGTATAGTTCTCAGCACGTTCGAAGACGAACGTATGTTTAAGTGGGAGAGGATGTAACGACCCGACCGGTCGTTTTGAGCCCTAGCGCGTCGTTCACCAGTCTGAGTCCATGAGCAGCTTTATTTCAGGTGTTGTGACTTGTTCGCATGGTCGAAACTTAAATTCAGGAAGATCGGAGTTAAATTTAGATGAAAATTCTCATTTGAGAAGCTTAAAGTTGAAAGAATGAACTAGGATTGGAATTTTGAGTAAACGACCTCAGAATCAGGATCTGAAGGTTCCAGCAGGTTCGTATGATGATTTCGGACTTACGCGTATGCCCGGATTGGATTTTGGATAACCCGGGAACGTTTTGGCGCCAATTGTGGAAGTTAGCATTTTAGAAGGAATTTTTCAAGTTTGGATTGAAGTGCATTTCAGTGTTATTGATGTCCGTTTGGGATTCCGAGTCTGTGAATAGCTCTGTATGGTGATTCTGGAGTTGGGAGCGCAATCGGAAGTGAATTCGGAGGTCCGTAGGTCGTTTTGAAGCCATTTGGCTAAAGATGAAAATTTGAAGGCTTTTGAGAAGTTTGACCAGAGGTTGACTTTTTGATATCGGGGTCGGAATCTGATTTTGAAAGTTGGAGTAGGTCCATAATGTCAAATATGACTTATGTGCAAAATTTGAGGTCAATCGGACGTGATTTGATAGGTTTATGCATCGGAAGTAGAAGTTGAAAAGTTCAAAATTCATAAAGCTTGGATTGGAGGTCAATTGATGATTTGACGTTGTTTGATGTGATTTAAGGCCTCGAGCAAGTCTGTAATGTGTTTTGGGACTGGTTGGTATGATTGGTTGGGGTCCTGGGGCCTCGGGTGAGTTCCTGGTGGTTATCGGATCAAAATTTGATTTTTGAGAAGGCTAGGGGTTGCTGCTTCTGGTATTTCCGCTTCTGAGGATTTGGGACCGCAGAAGTGGCCCCGCAGAAGCGAAGGAGAAGCCGAAGAAGCTGCTAGCGTGGAGCAGCCCAGGCATCGCAGAAGCGGCCCAGGGACCGCAGAAGCGGTCTGCTCCTTTTTAGCCCAAGCCGCAGAAGTGGCTAAAAGTCGCAGAAGCGACATCCGCAGAAGCAGACAAAATGCCGCAGAAGCGGAAGCACCTGGGGCAGTAGAGTGTTTTAAGTTCGGGGTTGAGTTCATTTCAACCCCATTTTTCTTCCATTAGAGTCGATGGGGAGCAACTTGGGGATGCCATTTTCGTCACTTCTCATGAGGTAAGTAATTTATGTTAGCTTTGAGTTAAATACAAATTTTATACATGGATTTAGGCATGGAAATTAGTATAAAATTGGGGTTTTGGTGGAAAACCTAGAAAATCATATTCTTGGAATTTAGCCACAATTTTGAGTATGGAATTAAGAGAAAATTATATATTTGAGTTTCTAAGGTCATGGGTGACCTTTATTTTCGAGAAATTTTGGATTTCCGGGCACGTGGGCCCGAGGGCATTTTTGTTAACTTTTCGTTCGGGGTTAGGAATGGTTATAAATTGGGTTGTAAAGTATAATTTAGCATATATTAATGGATTTATATTATCGTTGTTTTGGAGCATTTTGCGTTGGTGCAAGTCTTCGGAAGAATGTAGAATGCCGGTTGTGGATCTTAGGAGCGAGGTGAATCTCCTTTAATCTTAAGAGGGGGAATTTACACCATAGGTGAAGTAATTAATTATGTGCTCCTATTTATGGGGCCTACGTACGTACGAGTTGACGAGAGTTCATGCGTGGCTACTATTATGCTATTGTCCGGGTAGTTAGGACCCAAAAGCATATGTACGTGGATTAATTATGAACACATTGGTAGCTTGAATTGCTTAACTCACATCGAATTAGTAAGTAAATTTCTAAAAGAATTAAACTTCATTTCTTAAATTGTTAAAGGAGAATTGGTTTTATTTGAATAAATATTCCCCGGTAAATTCTTATTTGACTGATTGAGCATGTACTTTATGTGGTCTTGCGCCGTATGGATGATTCGCGAGCAGGATATGTGTTTAATTATGGAACGGGCCGAACGCCTCGGTGATAATAGATGCATCTATGGTTCGTGCCGCTCGACCCTTGGCAGTGCACAACTTACATTCTGTTGGAGCGGGCCGTCGACCTCGGCATGTTTTGCGCATGTTTATCTGTTACTTAGAAATTTGTAAATGTGGAATTGGCCCTATGTGGCTTGACATAAACTGATAAGATAATAAAGAACAGACTTTAGAAGCCCTTGATTTATTGTTGAAGTTGTTTACCTGTTTGCTGGCTTCACAATCAGAACTTTTATATAAATCCATGATTATCTCGCACTTATAGAATATTGCTAATTGACCTCTAGTCAGTGTCGGAGTTAGCCATCTTGTCTCTACCCCTTCAGGATTAGGCGGAATACTCCCTGAGTACACGTTGATTTCGTACTCATACTACACTTCTGTGCATTTTTGTTGCACAGGTATATATACACCTCTAGCAGCCTATTGGGTGTAGCAGGATGGATGACGCTGGGACTAGGTGAGTTGCATCATTGAGGCGACCGCAGCTAGAGTAGTTCCTTCCAATGTACTGTATTTACTTTCCGCCCACTGTATTTCGGGCGGATGTTGTATTTTATTTCTGTTATCTGTAGTCGCTCATGTACTTATGACACCGGGTTTCTGGGAGGGTTTACAATGAATTTGTTCTAACTGTTATTATTTAAATTTGAATTCTAGTAGTGAATTTTAATTTATAAAAATGGAAGAAAAAATCTTAGATTTTCAAAAGTACTAAAAGAGGAATTAATTAATAAGTTAGTTGGCTGGCCTGACAGAGGTGTCCGGCACCACCACAACCCTTAGTGGATTTTGGGTCGTGACATTACATACACCCTATTTGGTATTATCCTATGCTTAACTAGAAATTTTTACATACCTATACACCATTGAAAACTTTATTACCCTCCCTACTCAAGTTTCAAATTAATTACATTATATATACAAATTTACGAATTATATATACTTTATAAATTAAATGTGTATCCCTTTATATTTGGAATCAATTATTTCCCATCCTTATTCTCTCCCCCTCATGTGTTCCTGCGCTCTCTCTCTCTCTCTCTCTCTCTCTCTCTCTCTCTCTCTCTCTCTCTCTCTCTCTCTCAATTCCTAATCCAGTAATGTAGAGCAAAGGAAAAGTGAGCAGCAATTCCACCATTGACAACTATTAAAAAGCTTTGAAGCTTTAAATTCGAATTTGGATTTTCAAAAAACTTTATTTGTTTGAATTGGGTGTTATTGCAAACAATTGGAAATTCTCTCTATCTCTCAATAAATAATTCTATTAATATAAATCAAAGGAAAAGAGAGCAGCAATTCCACTATTGAAATCTATTAAAAAGCTTTGAAGCTTTGAATTCGAATTTGAATTTTCAAAAACCATAATTTGTTTGGATTGGGTGTTGCTGCAAACAATTAGTAATATTATTTGGAGTTTATATCTTAATTTTGTGAGTGTTTTGCTAAAGATTAGACTTGATTTTGGCTGAATTTTCATATTGAAACTCGAAGAAGAAGAAGAAGATGAAGATGAAGATGAAGATATGACATACATTATACTTACGAAATTGTAGAAAAATTGACTTACGTTGTGTATATATATATATATATATATATATATAT
>MU683971.1:7083-24056 GCA_026770625.1 Nicotiana glauca
TGACCCTCTATCAACATCAGTCTCTCATAGTATTGCGGATCCTGAGCCCGGACAAAGAACCTGTTCATCTGCTCTTCCTCGAGGGCTGGCCTGACCTTGGCAGCTTCTGACCTCCAACGAGTTGCATACTCGCGAAAGGTTTCTGTGGGATTCTTCTTCATATTCTGGATATAGAACACATCCGGTGCGTTCTCAGTGTTGAACCTGAACCAGTCCATAAATTCGGACGCCATGCTCACCCAACTTGTCCACTTCTTTAAATCCTGGCTGATGTACCAAGACAAGGCGTCGCCTTTTAGACTCCTCACGAACAACTTCATATGGATTTTCTCGTCCCTTCCAACTCCTACCAGCTTGTCACAATACATTCTTAGATGGACCCTGGGATCACCTATACCGTCAAACATCTCGAACTTGGGAGGTGTGTACCCCTCCGGAAGCTCAACATCTGGCTGAACACAAAGATCTTCATAGTTCAACCCTTCAACACCTTTGCTACCCTCGACACCTTGGACCCGGCTAGTCAACTTCTTGAGTTCGACTACACTTCTGTGCATTTTTGCACAGGTCCAGGTTTTGAGGAGCAGCAGCAACAGTAGTACGGGAGCAGGATTTCATTATCACAAGACTGAGGTAGCCTTGCAGGCATCCGCAGGCCTGGCGTCTCTTCTTTATGTTTTCTTATTTGACTGTTGCCTCATTGTTTCGAGACAGACAACTGTTATATTTCTTTCACACCTTTGTATTTAGTTTATTCATAGAAGTTCATGAGTAATGTGACACCAAATCTTGGGTAGAGGATATATTTAACTGTTCCACATTTTTTATTCGTATTTATCAGACAGACTTCCGCTATTGTTCTCATTAGAATTAATGTTTTATATTGATGCTAAAGACTGTTAAGATAATTATTTAATGATGAAAAGGTAAATAAGTTGGCTTGCCTAGCTACCACGAGTAGGCGCCATCACGATCCCGATGGTGGGAAATCCGGGTCGTGGCCTGTGCATACCCAAAGTTAACCCATGCCAAGTGTATATGCTCTTTGCAATGGATTCCCAATCCCCTGCCCCCTTTGTGTGAAGTTATTGATCCCTAAAATGTTAATGGATGTCTCTCATCATCCTTTCCCTCTCCTTTATTTCCTCAGCTCTTAAAACTCTGTTTCTGCACTTTCACTCTCTTATTAGACTTAAGTTCTACCCCCCACATGTGAGCTTTGCCTTGGGACCCATGAGCTCCCTCTGAACTTGGACATATGAGGGCTGGAATTTCCACACTGCACTCATCTCTATTCTGGTTTTGTAACTTGGGTGTGAGCACTGCCCGGGGTCCTATTGAGGCCCTTAGGGAACTCTGACACACCCAGGTCTGAGAAAGGCTTTGAAATTAATGGCATTGGCAATGATACAGTTTCTTGCATATCTCAAATAGGAAGTCAAATCAGGCTTTCCTATAGTTGTAACTTCTTTTTTTTCTTTCATTCTTTCTTTTGTAATTCGGTATTTCTGATTTTTAATAAGTTGAAATAAACATTTGGGGTTAGCTAGTAAAAAGGGTTGGGTGATCATGTATGCTCAAGGGTAGAAAGCATGCCTAGGACTGTTTTAAATTCTTTGTGTTCAATTCTGCATTTTAGACACCATAACTATAGGGTATATCTCAATTTCTTCATAGTCAATGTCACACCTAGATAACCTCCATATATGACGTATTTCAATTCTGCATGCCACTTAAATATCATGTTTTAGGTTCTAAACGGCTGAAAATAAGTGTCATGTTCGCAATGCTGAAATCAGTAACATATAGAAATCATGCCTATAGGGATTCTTAAATAAATCTATTGCTTTATTCACATTCAATGTTAGATATCATGTTCATAGGGTTTAAATCAGCAATAATAGATACCATCACCTGCAGAACCTGAAACTGGTCCCTTTAAAAATCAGTCTATTCTGGATCAGTTTAAATAATCTAAGTCACTTACTTAATGAGGTTTAGCAAGCATGCCTATAGGATCTCAAACAATTCGTTTTTACTGTTTCACCGCATTCTGAATTAAGTAGATATCATGCTTATAGGACTTCGTCTAAACACTTAGGCAAGCCTTAGGTAATAACAACAATAAAACTGAATTTGCCTTTGATAACTAGTAACTGCTCCAACCAGCAGGCATGCCTAATTTGGGCTTCTTATCTGAGGTATCTGATGAATCTGGCTCTGACTCAAAATCCCTTGCTTTAGGCCTTCTAAAAATTCAGACTTTGCTTTTTGTTTGAGTCATTCTATCTAATTGCTTTGTTGAAGGAGCTATACTTGAGCCTTCACTGTTTATGTGTTTTCCTCAACATGCAGTATGTGTTTTTGTATGTCGCATTAGATTTTTATTCTTTTAAACCAATCAGCCTAATATCCCTTCCCTTTAGGAATAGTAGTCCTAAGTGCCTCTGGGACTGATAGAAATGGGACGGGTAATAGCATGAAATAGTAATTGAGACTAATCCGCGCTTTAATACTTTACATGGTGGGAAGGGTAGATATGGATATGATGACCGATGCGCTAATACCACGTGTAGCCCCTCTCTCGAGGAGTGATTACCGGGTATTGCATTAATGTGATCCATATTATAAATAAACTTAGGACCCCTTTACTTTGTGGCCTTTTTCTTTTTAGCATTATAACTCCTTGTTTAAAATTAGCCCTTTTAATTGCTCTTTCAAACTTTGTTTACTTTCAATCCATGGCGTATTAAAATCCCCTCTTATTTAAGCCTTATTTGTTTGTATGTTAATCGCGCCCCAAATTCACAATAAACTGTATGGCCGGGAACCATACTAGTGGATCTTGAGGGGTGCCTAACACATTCCCCTTGGGATAACTTCAGGCCCTTACCTTGTCTCTGGTTATTCAAATGGAACTTAGAATTGAATCCCATTGGTGTGCTAATGCACCTCAAATCATTAGGTGGCGACTCTTCAAATGCAAAACCTAGTTCCCAAAAGGAATGAGTTGTCCCATACCCAAATGTCACAAACCTGACTTTCGCGGAGGAAAAAGGGGGCGCGAAAATTCCTGAGGCAAACCAAAACCATGCACGTACCGTATGTTGACATGTTACTGATGATGGGAGCAAACGGGACCATGCCCTGTATTATCCCATGTATGCCCATGAAGATGGCTGCTGAGAACCTCTCGGCCTTGCAGTTGAAGAACGGGGTCAAAAAACATGAACCTACTTTCCCGGCCACCCTCTGCATTGAAGATACAAAATACTCCTCGAGACCCATTCCTGTACCCATGAAGGAGATGCTATTGGAGTATGAAGACGTCATGCCACAGGACATGTCAAAGCGACTCCCGCCTAGGTGCACTATGGATCATAAGATTGAGTCGGTGACGGGTGTGAAGCCACTCGCCTAGGCGCCTTACAGAATATCACAACCCGAACTTAATGAGCTTCAGAGACAGTTGATGGAAATCCTAGACACAAGGATCATCGTGCCCTCCAAGTCCCTATACGGGTCCCCTGTGCTATTCTAAAAGAAACATGATGGCAGCCTACGACTCTATGTGGATTATCGGGCTCTAAACAAAATCACCGTGAAGAACAAGTACCCTATTCTGCTAATGGTAGACTTTTCCGATAGACTGGGTGGTGCGACGGTGTTCACCAAGATAGACCTGAAGACAGGTTATTGGCAAGTTCGGATTGCAGAGGGTGATGAACACAAGATTACCTGTGTGACAAGATATGGTTCGTACGACTTCCTGGTTATGCCGTTCAGCTTAACTAATGCCCCAACTACTTTTTGCACCCTGATGAACCAAGTCTTCCGAGTATACATTGACGAATTTGTGGTGGTCTACATGGATGACATTGTGGTATATAGCCAAACACTGGAAGAACACCTGGAGCACTTGCGGAAGGTCCTAGCCCGATTGCGGGAGCACGAACTATATGCGAAGCTATCCAAGTGCTCCTTTTCTCAAAATCATAGTGACTTCCTCGGACATGTCATCGAGGAAGGGCGGATCAAGATAGACCAACAGAAGATTCAAGCTATGATAGATTGGCCGTCGCCTAAAGATATCCATGCCTTAAGGGCGTTCTTTGGCCTATGCAACTTCTATCGGCAATTTGTGAAAAACTACTCCCTCATCGCAGTGCCATTAATAGAACTCCTCAAGAAGGTCATGACCTGGGATTGGGGACCCAGGAAAGTGGAGGCCTTCGACGCATTGAATGTAGCTATGCCTAGTAGCCCCGTCTTGGCCCTCCCTTATTTGGCCAAGACATTCGAGGTACAAACGGATGCATACGACTATGCCCTCGGCGGAGTCTTGCTATAAAAAGGGCATCCTGTAGCATACGAGCGCCGGGAGCTGAAGGATGCAGAGCGACACTAGGCCACACATGAGAAAGAATTATTGGTTGTCGTATGTTGCTTACGCCTTTGAAGGCACTACTTGCTAGGGACCCCGTTCGTGGTCAAGACAGACAACACAACTATTAGCTATTTCATGACCCAACCAAATCTGAATGGTTGACAAGTTAGGTGGCAGGAACTCCTAGCTGAATTCCACTTCAACTTGGAGTACCGAAGTGGGAAGACCAATCATGTTGCTGATGCACTCACTCGGAGAGCTGATCTAGCATCGGTGTTCTTACTCTCCACCCTAAGGGGGAGCGAAGTAGCCAGCACAAACAAAGACCAGATACATTATCTACTCATCAAGGATCCTGCTGCATAGTATTTGGTTGATCTAGCAGGACACGACAAGACTTACAATTTCTACATGGAAGATGGTTTTCTGAAAATAAAAGGGAACCGACTTTATGTTCCTAAAGGAAGAGGTCTGCGAAGGACTCTTCTTGCAGAATGTCACGATACTCTGTGGGCCGTCCATCCCGGCGAAGAACGCACCATGGCATTACTTCACCGTGCATATTATTGGCCCCAAATGACCGATGACGTCGCTCAGTATATGAAGACTTGTCTAATATGCCAAAAGGACAAGTCGGACTGCTTGACACAAGTGGGACTCTTAGATCCACTAGTTGTCCTTAAGAGGCCTTGGGAAAATGTTCCTCTGGATTTCATCACCTGATTGCCCAAGGTCGGAGATCTCACAACTATCTTGGCTGTGGTGGATTGGTTTTCCAAGTACGCTACCTTTATAACTGCCTCACAATACATCTCAACAGAGGATACAACTCGACTATTCTTCTCTCATGTTGTCAAATATTGTGGTATGCCTAAAGACATTGTTAATGATCGCGACTCACGCTTCACTAGAAACTTTTGGACCCAACTCTTTAAGTGCCTCAGGTCAAAACTGAGTACAACTTAAGTTTTTATCCGCAATCTGATGGCCAGACGGAGTGGATCAATGGCATGCTGGAGAAATATCTCCGCCACTTTGTAACCGGATCACAGAAGAACTGGGTGAAGCTTCTGGGTGCTGCTCAGCTGTGTTTCAATTCACAAAAGAGCTCTAGTACAAAAAAATACTTTTGAAATTGTTACCGGACAACAACCACTACTCCTACACACCGCGAATGCACAAAACATGTCAAAATCTCCTCGAGCTGCTAGCTTTTCAAAAGAATGGAAGAAAAATTTGGAGATAGTGCAAAGCTATCTTGTCAAATCCTAAAAGCGGATGAAGAGGCATGCTAATCAAAATCGTCGCTTTGTTGAATACCAAGTAGGAGACAAAGTGGTGGTAAAAATTCCAAAGCGATACTTGTTTGCATGGGTCATTGACCCTCGCCTACTACAAAAATACATTGGACCCTTATCTATTCAAAGGCGCATTGGAAAAGTTGCATACCGGGTGGATAACCCAGCTTGGTGGAAAATCCATCCCGTCTTCCATGTCAGTCTTTAAAAACCTTTTCGGGAAGACATGGATGATCCTTCACGGTGCCAACTCACAATACCAAGTATTCGAGGCCCCAATTCAATCGGGAGCAGGCGTGATGAAGCTATTATTGATGATCGAGTAATTCACGCCTTAAGGAAAGATTACCAAGAGTTCTTGGTGAAATGGCGGGGCTGTGATGCAGAGGAAAATACTTGGGAGAGGAGAACAAATACTCAAAGCCTACAAGAGCCTAATTGATGATTATCTTGCAAGTAAGGCGTCGAGGATGCCGCCAACTCAGGTGGGGAGAATGTCATGGCGGCTTTCCAGCCATGCCACATGACCCCTTGGGCGTGCCCCGTGACGTCCTAGCAAGCCTCCCAACGCCTAGCGCCACGCACGTAGACAATGCCGCGCGCGTAGACCGTGATGCCAAAGACAAGGTTGCTGACAACGGACCTGTTTCTACCTTGTAGAAAACTAAGTCCTTCTCATTGTAAATATAGAGTAGTTTTATTTCATATACTTCCACTATGTTTCTCTAGCTTAGTTAGGTCTAGTTTTGTAACTTTGGTTTATTTTTTTAAGCACTATTAGGGTGGATCAAGCAATCAGACTTTCTACAAGCAAACAATTCTCTGTACCGATGTCTCTTCCCCTCGACACCGTATTGCTTTTCTGTAATAGCTTTCATTAATGTAATTAAGCTTTCTTTCATTATCAATTCTCATTTATGTTCTCTCAATTGCTCTTGGCATTGGTTTTTCCATATGACACTGACAATCTCGTCTAGTGTACGAAGGGGACCATAGTTGGCGGATAGCAACTCCACTGACATCAGTTGCTTAACCTTATGCCGCTCTTCCAAAGAATCTCAGGAAGGCGCCACGTAATAACATTGGTGTTCCCCGGGAAAAACTGTTCTGATGGAGTCTTTTTTCTTTTTTCACACACTATTGAACTTGGATATTAATGCACTATCCATTCTGTTTATTTCAAATTTTTTTGTACTTGATGACGTTAACGTATACAATTTGTTGTTCTATTTAAGAGTTTGATGACTAAAATTATTTAAGAGTTTGATGACTTAAATTATTAATATACTCTTACATATTAATCTAGAGTGTGAAACATTTAGAATTTTTTTTGAATTATATGGAAATGTTAATATATTATGCTATGTATTTCGTGTTTCAGGAAAATTTCACACAAGAACAAATTGGGCTCCCTATTTTTAATTTTATAGCCCACATTTCAATAATAGGTTAAGATTCAACGTCCAACTCCAATTGATTCTTGAAATTATTATTTAATTTTAAAAAATAATTTCTCAAGCTTTTAAGTTAATTTTCGAATAAGTAATTGTGACTCAAATATTAGTTCAACAAGCTAATTCTATTTGGGTGGTGAAAATTAAATTTTTAACAAGGTTAAATATGTGGATTTAAATTCGAAATTTAATTTTGTGAGAAATTTGGAGTCAGTGTTATTTGGACTTGCTAGAAATAATATAAGGATATTGTATACAAAATTTGAAATCATTTAATGGAGATTTTGACTGGTTCTGAACAAGAATTGTAACTGAAAATCGTAGAAGAAATTTCTCTACAGACGCTTGTATAAAGGTGTATAAAAGTATATAATAGCGTATAAGGTGTGTTTATACACTCATATACACTATTATACAAGATTATACATAATTAACAAAAGCTTACTTCGTCTTCTTACTTGTCTCTTTTCTGAAATTTAACTCAAATATTGCTCAAATCTACTATTAATCACTTCAAATTTAAATTTATAACTCCTTTTAATATTTCAAACAATTGGAACAACACCCAATCTAAACAACTAACAAAACCGAAAATCCTATTTTCGAAAGCAAAGCTTTGAATGACTTTCAATTATGGACTTCTACTCTTCATTTTTCTTACATAGCAACCGGGTGGCACAAGGGGAGAAGAGATAGTGAAAGCAATGATTGTGAGAACACAGATTTAACTCCATAGATTTTAGAATGGTGTAAGAACACAAATTTTGAATTTTCAAGTGTTTTCAAAATATGTAAAATATGGGCCATGTCGGGTAAAACTTAAAAATAAGGGTTATTTTTTGTTATGACGTGAAGTCATGTGTATTTCTTGTAATTCTTTCTTTATTGGAAATACTATTTTAATTTTTTAAAAATATTAGCATAAAGTCCATAGGCTTACGCTCAACTTATCATAGGTAAAATGACTCGTGCGCCACCTCCTCTAGAAAATCAAGTGATATTAACCAATTAAAATAATTACATCATTACATTAGCACTAAATTTTGATTCTTTGTTACAATTACCAAATACTTATTGTGATTATTGAATGAATTTATCACAAAAAGTTCATTAAATCAGCTAAAATTTTAAACCAAACAGAACTTCATTTCGTGGCTAAGCGTTAGTCACAATTTTCTTTTTCATTTTTAGTTTTTCTTAAAAATTAAAAGTAATTCAATGCATCCCTAATTTCCCTTTTTAGAACCAAAGAATAAGCTTTTTCGACTTCTTCCATTTGCTGATTGAGTTCGGATCAAATTGTTCTCGTATACGGTAAGCTCTAAATTCTACATATCAAATCTATAGCTTCTCCATTTAATTTTCTTTCTGGGTTTTTGTTTTTTCATTTCTTAATGCTGGAAATTTTTGTGACTGTAAAGGAGTTGAAGGATCGCCCCTTTTTTCCCCCCTCTTCTTTCCTTGGTAATTGTGCTGAAGGGTTTTTATAGAATCCAAAGGTTTTCTTCTGGGTGATGTTTAATTTCTTTTAGTTGTCTTAGTTTGGGTTTTATATTTTGAAAGAGGAAGAATAAGCAGTGTTTTTTAATTTCAGTTTGAATCTTGTGAAAGAATTTAGCCCAACGAGATAAATGGAGAGACTAGCTTCAAAACTTGTTAATCGAAGCAATGAACAACTGTAAAATATTTTCTAAATAATTTTATGGAAAAATAGCTTCTAAGGGCCGGGTGAATTAGGTGCACCTCAATCCTCATGTGTTTGCACATTGTCGCAGACAAAACGTGGTATTTTAGTGGAGAGGAGTGGAGTAGTGGGTCCATTACCTGCCGAGTTTTGAGCTGTGTACCACGTTCCTCGGATATTTCTGGGTTGTCAAAAAAAAAAAAAATAACAAAAAAAAAAATAAGAGCTTCGAGGAGATTCCAAGTGGCGAACCATTAAACCACCTGAATTTCATGGACTTGGCAATGAGTATTGGATATGTGTATGCATTCGATGTGTATATATTCGCCTTATTAGTGTGTTTAGATGGCTTCATTATCCATGTCATGCCTATTTGGCATGGGTCTGCCAAAACAATCGAAGATCATGTGTGCAATATGTTTAGAAATTTATAGTTACATGAGAAATACTACCTACTTTGCTTTTGACAGCCTTTAGGATCTTGTAAAATTGTGCTTTTTCCCGTCATAGTTGATAGTCTGTTGATGGCAGAGCTGATAGTCTGTTGATGGATGAGTAGTGTTGTTATAATGCTTTTTGATACCTTGTAACTGTCTGATCCTCGCTAATACCACAATAAGACGGGCATTCATTTCAGAATTACCACAATAAGATGGGCAGTCTGTAGAAGGTGTGATAAACAGCTTTCATTGCATATCTGTATTAACTTCACATAATCTGCTGGATATAGATTGTTATGGAAAGACCTCGGTACCTTATAGTAGAAAAGCAATGAGGACATCGTTAAAATGGCCAAATTGTCACTCTTTGACTCCTAATTTTTATTATGATAAGCCAGAAGCGTGTCTATTGGCAATTTCCAGCCCAAGAACCAATAAATCTTGCGAAGTCAACTTTCTCTTTTGATAAATCGAGAAGTCCACTTTTTCTTTCATAATATTGGAAGAAAATGTTCTGAGGCAAATAGTATAAGAGACGTATAGCATACATATAGGTAGACCTTGAATACCTTTGATCAGCTATATGTGGATGATAGAGGCCCTTTTATTATAGTACCCAAAAGCAAGTTAGGGGCTAGGCACTTCTGGTTCTAAAAACTGAGGTTTAAATGTTACATGTTGTTTACATGGTCTAACATGCTGTAGAAAGCATGTCTACAGTGGAAACAGGAAGAAGAAAGAAGAGGTGTTGAATTCTTTCTAGATGTCATTGCCCGGACGTAGGGTACAAATTCTTGGGAAAACTGAGATTTGCAAGGGTGAAAAGCTGCTCACCGCTTCTAGCTTCACTTCTACTTTAAAATGCATGGTCTCCTTTTTTCATAGATATATGCGGCTAAAAACAGAGTTGTTATGGTTTTAACATGAGATTTTAAACATGATTGTTTTAAACTGCCTAAAGTATGCATAAACAGCGAATCTAATGGCAGAGATGGGAAGAAGAAAAAGGAAGATGATTTAAGCTCTTTCCTGATGTAATTGGGAATATATAGGGAGAGAAGTCCTCACCAATTTCTTAACTATACTCCTGCTAAGTAGTCACATAAAACTGGAGAAGTACAACTGCCATATACTCAGAATAATTAGTCTGCAGATAAATTGATTCTATCATCCTTGGTTTTACCTTTTCACTTATCAAGGTCTTACTAATGAAAAAAGGAAGAGCGAGTCTAATGGCAGATATGGGAAGAGGAAAAAAGCGCAAGATTTAAGCTCTTTCCAGATGTAATTGGCCAAATATAGTGAGAACAGTTCTCACCAATATTTTAACTATACTCCTGCTAAATAGTCACATACAACTGAAAAAAGATAGACCTGACATATATTCAAATTAGTTACTGTGCTGATAAAATGATTCTAACTCCCTGAGTTTTACTTTCTACTTTTCAAGGTCTGACTAATTGATATATCCAACTGAATCTATTTTCAGTAGCTGTTCGGAAATGTCTTTAAACTCTATTCTATAGTATGAATATGGAAAAGATCAGTTCAACCAAATACAACAACAATAACAACAACCCAGTATAATCCCACTTAGTGGGGTCTGGGGAGGGTAGTGTGTACGCAGACCTTACCCCTACCCTGGGGTAGAGAAGCTGTTTCCAAATAGACTCCCGGCATCCTTCCCTCCAAGAACTTCCCACCTTGCTCTTGGGGAGACTCGAACTCACAACCTCTTGGTTGGAAGTGGGGGTTGCTTACCATCAGTTCAACCAAATGTCATTTTTTATATCCCGAACGGGGAATAAGAGTGGGGGAAGAAAATTCATTGTAACGAAGTTAGTTTTAAAGGAAAAAAGATTAACATTCTATTCTGTATTTGAGTACTTTGTTCATTCTTCTGTTTCCTTGGGCAGGTTACAGTTCATTTAGGCATAGCTGTGAATTTAGCATCTTTTTATCTGTCGGGGAAACATAACCACAGGAAGAATTTGATGTTTTCCAGTGATAAAGGAAAAGCCAGTGGAAAAAATAGTTTACTTGGTGGATTTCAAGTAAGCATTTGGACAATATTTGGTTGAAGTTGAAAAAAAGAGAGTATTTGAAGTTGAAGTTGAAAAAGAGTATGTGGAAGTTGTTTTGTATCCTTGTATATGAGTTCAAATCATGGTGGTGTTTCTTGTTCTTTTGTGTGTATTTTTGAATCATGTTTGCCTTGTAATTGATTGTACAATCTCTTTTCTTTCAGTCCGTAGCAGAATTCCGAAACAGTGGCAACTTCCTTTCTTATGTACAATTGAAACTAGTATAAGATCACTCGCCCTGAAGGTGCAATGGGAGCCTCCAGTGGACCAAGGCTATCCGGGATGCAGAAGCAAGTGCTTGCTCTATATAGGGGATTCCTAAGAGCAGCACGCTCCAAGCCTGTTGAGGAGAGAAAGCAAATTGAGTCAATTGTATCAGCTGAGTTCCACAAAAATTCTAAGCAAGTTGACCGTAAGAACTTTATTTATATTGAATACTTACTTCGTCGTGGTAAGAAACAACTTGATCAGCTTAAAAGCCCTGATACTGTTGGATTGTCATCCTTGAGTGTTGATTTTTCACGAACTAGGAACTCATCCTCCTAGATTTTTCTTACAAAATCCACTCGTGTGTTCAACTTTACCGGAGTTGGTTGATTATATCATCTCTTTTGCTGGGATTAGATTCGGGCATTTGAGTGCCAAATGTTATTTACAAACACATATACTGGGATTCAGAAACAATTTAACGACTGGCAAATGATCCTTTTTAGGGAAAGGAGACTGGCAGATGGTTTTGAAACCAAGAAAAGCCATCTTTGACTTGTCTAAATGATGCATTTACTTTTGGCTCTCTTCAATAAGGAGCTTGATTATTCCTATAGAAGAGTTAATTGTTGGGAGCTTCTACAGCATTAATAAATTCATTTGCTTCCTGTTCCTGAAGTTTACATAAGCACTTGCATACAACTATAACAGTAGTTCAATATTTAGATGGCATTTATGTTTTGTGGGATAATACTGGATATGTTGTTGTTGTTGTAGATGGCATTTACGTTTTCTTCAACAGAAATGCAAGTCAGGCTTGATACAAACAGACAGTTCAAAAGTTGTTTAGAAAAATCATACAGAGTATTCCTTATGCTTGAATAGTAGTGGTTGTAGTAGCTGTTAATTCCATGATGTGTATATGCGCGTCTAACTCTGAGATATTGATCATTCTAGTTTCATTAGTAATATGAACATCATAATAGTGATTTCTTAGTAGTATGAATTCAACCTCTATCTCATGACTCAGGTATCTGCTCTCACTATGAAAGTGTTGTGATTCCGATCCGATTATCTTGGAAAGTAGCCGGATTGTGTGCATATCACGAAGGTCTAATACCACCACTGTTAGCTAGGGATGTTAACATGACGACTAGGCTACTAGCTTGTGGGTAGCGTTCAGCGTCATCACTACTCTCTATGGGCAGGTGTACCAATTATAGGTGTTTTTCAATCTCAGCCATATAGCTGCTGCTACATCTGTATCAAAACTAGTTTCTCTTTATAGGCTTTGCTCGTATTATTCCTTATAAATAATTGGAGAAATTTGCCAAGGTCTGTAGATATGCAGTAGTTAAAACATGCAGACAAGCTTAACTAATGACAGTAAATGCAGTAATATCTGTTCTGTGTACACTTCCCACGAGATCCTTTATGGTTAGTGAGTCATGACTCATGATGGAGGATCCTGTTCTCACGCACTAGAGCCATGTACAGACCAGTAACTAAACTAGAACATGCTGAATAAATAATTTGGAACCATGTTTTCGAACGTGCTCAATAACTTATCTGGAGCCGTGTTCTCAATAATTGAACAACATATATATGCGATATGCATGAATATCTAAACTGGGCACGTATCACAACATATATAAATTTCTTAGCACTGTACTAGCATACACAATATGCACAGAAAACCAAACTAAGCATGAATCACATCAAAATCACAGTACTGATCTTTTCATCCCAGTATAACATTCTAGTTCCTATGTATATTCTCATCGTCTCTTCATATATACATAGTCACCCCCATATACATAACATATATCTCAAGCTAATTAGCATGCTTATTTTATTGAAATACCCCTTAAGGAGGTCAAGTCTTCTCTTACCTCGGTCCAAGATTAATTTCATTGCTCCAGAATTGGTTTAGCGATTTAAATCTCCTTCAAATGACATGGATATATAACAATTACCAAGGTCAATTAAACGGCCTATTGGACTTATCTCTTAAATTTATGAATCAGCCAAAATCTACTCACAGTTAACAGGATCAAATTCCCAAAACCAATATGCCTTGCTACTATCCACAATCCATTGAGTCCAAAATTATGATTAGTTTTGAAATCAGAGTCCAAATAGTAATTCAATTTCCCAATTTTCTTATTTTGGAGTTTAGGACTGCTTCAATTTCATAAATTTCCACTTCATATCTCATACTTTGGATGCAAAAAACTAGTCTATTTTAGAATCCTTTCCATAGACCAATATCAAGTCCCTAGTTCAAAATCAGTATTTTAAAAGGCGTGGGCGTAAGATGATGCATTTTATATATGCTTTAGCGAAGCGTAAGCCACGAGGCACGGTGCTTAAGCCTTATGGGTATTTAATTTTTAATAAAATAATATAATTACAGTAAATATTTTTAAATAGGTAAAATTGCATAAAAATTAAAGAAAACTATAAATAAGTAGAATATATATATATATATATAAGGTGTGCTCAATCCCCACTATTAACTAGTCAAAATAATCCTTATATGCTACTTATTAGCGCAAGTGATTTGAGTCGAAAAAAATAAAATTTTCTACATGAGGAAATAAAAAGGATGACTAATTAGCCTCCAATTTGAACTTTGAACTTGCTAGTATGAAGGAAAATGGAGTTTTATTTGGATTTGCAGAAAAAAATAAAAATTAATTGTTCGTTGCTTTTGGGAGATAGTAACAGACTAGCAGACAAGATAAAGAATTAGGAAGAACATAAATTAGGGCTTCCAGCAATAAAAAAAGGTCTTGAGTTTTAAATTTGATATTTCAGTTCTTTTTAAAATCTTTGATTAATTACAAGCTGACTTTTGAGAATTTGGGTATTATACTACGGACTTATTCAACAAATTTTATTTTAATTGGAAAAAGTCTCTCGGGCTTACGCCTCACTGCAAAAACTTGCCTTAATGCCCAGACATACCCCTCGAATGGCAGGGCGTACGCCTCTTGAGATTTTCACCCCGCACCATCGCCTCGAGGCATTTTCGATGCGCCTTTCCCCCGGCCTCACACCGAAAACGCCTTTTAGAACACCATTGGAAACCCTCACCGTGAGGTAGAGCTCTTAATAGTGGAATTGAAAATCTAAAATTATGAACATGGTTCCCTTTATATTTTGGAAAAAAAAAATCAGAATAGTCGATTTACAATTGGTAATTAAAAAATATCCACAGTTTTAAAAGTAATAGGAAATTAGCCACTTTTTCGTGTAAAGATATAATCTAAATAAAAACACCTTTAAAAATTTGGAAAAATTCCAATATAATATATACTGGAGTTCAGTTTTTTTTACACATGAGATTCCAGTGTAATATGCTGGAATTTCATAAGGTACTGGAGTTGCAACATAATATGCAGGAAGTTTAAATGGAGGAGCTCCATAATCCAACATATAATACTGGAATTTTCCGTGCTGGAGTTCCAACATAATATCCTGAAACATATTATGCTGGAACTTTCCGTGTTTCAGCAAAGTAATGACTATTTTTCAATGACTTTATAAACGTTGACTATTTTTTCGATTACCAATACGAAAACTAGGTAGACCGTGCTATTTACACCTATATTTGGGGCCATACTGCATTCGTAGAGCCCCTTCGCTATTGTAGAGGTTAATGGACTAGGCCTCCATCGTGATGGTTAAATTCCATCGTCGCGATCAGTGGCGAAGCCAGAAAATTCAATAAGTATGTTCAAATTTTGAATATCATTTGTCAGTGAGCTATGCAAGAGTGTTCAAATTTTATTTTTAATCAATAACAAGTAATATTTTACCTTAGACGTAATATAATTTTTCAACGAATGTGACCAGTTGACCTCCCTGAACAAACATAGCTTCGCCCCTTAGTCGCGAGCACGGGAGTCAAGCCTCATATAACGATCATCCTTCGCGATTGCTAGGCAGGTCAACCTGGCCATCGGTCAGCTCTTGTCCATGATGTCGGCTCCTAGTCTAGCGATCATGACTTGCACGGCAATTTTGCTACACTAGATTTTAGTGTAAAATTATTCCGAGGCACGTCCGAACTCTTCATACCTCAATACAAACGATTTCAACAAGTCACAAATAGTACTTACTCCGGTTCATAATAAGTGTCCAATTTACTTTTTCATTTTGGTTCGAAATAAGTGTTCAGTTATGTTATCAAGAAAGAATTCAATTTATTTTTACAAAATAACCCCTATGTACATATTCCTAAAAAGTTTTCATATTCCTCACATTAAATATTTAATTAGGAGTAGTTTAGTCATTTCTTAATGAACGTGCTAAAAGTAAATTGGACACTTATTGTGAACCGAAGGGAGTACCATAAACATGCTCAAAATATATAAACATATATGCAAAATTAGGGGTCGGGTTGGTTACATTCGGGAAAACCTATTAGTGTCATAACATGTTTTTCCTTTTCCCAGAAACGTTTTAGTTCGTAGCAGTGAGCGTTTTCGGAAATGACATGTGTATGAATAAACACAAAGCATTACTAACAATTCTTTACCTTTTATTGTGATGTAATGCCACTGTACCCGCGCGATGCGCGATTCATATTAAAAAAATATTAATTAAATTAAATTATGATTGAGCTTGTTTGATCCTATTATATCGTATTACTTTAATAAAATTCAATTGTCATCTTGTTTGTCAATACGATATACCCGATAATAAAATCTCTATTAAATCAAATGTACTTATATGGTTAGTGAATAATTTGTTTGTTCAATATTTTTCTTTATTATATTAGAAATGTTTAGTATTCGCTTCCTTTTGGTAATATATGAGAAGATATATAATTTATTATTGTTGATTTTTTTTTATTTTAAATTTTATTATGTTGTTCTTAATGATGTTATCTAAATTTTAATAAATAAAATCTCTGTTAAACTAACGAGACTTATACAAACAGCGCATCGAATAACTTTTTTTTAAATGTATTTTGCTTTATTATATCATCCAATTTTTAGTATTATTACATTGTTAATAGAAAGTTTTATTAACATATTACTTTATTTAATATTTTCCTCTGAAAGTTTTTTTATTTCTTTATTTTCGTTTTTTAATTTTAAAATAATTTTAAAACTTAGCACTCCCAAATTTGGATTGGTAATTTATTATTTTTTTAATTTTATTTTTATTTTAAAACTCCAACTGAAAAATACTCACCGATTTGAATGGGTAGTTTTTCTTCTCTTTTTTTCAGTTTTATGGCTTTTTTTTTTTGCTTTCTTATTTTCAAATAATTTAAAAACTCCAACTTGAAACTACCGCCACCCAATTTGAATGGGTAGTTATTTTTTATATATTTATATTTTTATTTTTGTATTATAGTTAATTATAAGATATCTATATTTATAAATTCAAATAAAGTAACCAA
>MU683971.1:25128-60304 GCA_026770625.1 Nicotiana glauca
TCTCTCTCTCTCTCTCTCTCTCTCTCTCTCTCTATATATATATATATATATATATATATATATATATATATATATATATATATATATATATATAGAGAGAGAGAGAGAGAGAGAGAGAGAGAGAGATGGTAGTTTTTTTTATTTTTTATTTTTTATTATTTTTATTTTTTATAGATACATAAATTCAAAAAAATAATAACTAATAACTAATTATTGACTTAATATAATATAGATGGTAGTTTTTTTATTTTTTATTATTTTCAATTTTTATAAATATTTAAATTCAAAAATAATAACTAATTATTAACTAACTAACCAAATAGTAACTAATTATGCCAAGGGGGTTTTTTTTAGGGTGCCACTTGGCTTAAGGAGATGGCTTTGTCTTCTTCTTTTAATAATATATAGATAAATATAGATATATATTTGAATTAGAAATTTTTTAATATTTTTATTTCGATTTTATTATAAAATAATTTTAAAGTTTCAACTTTGTTGGAGCTTTGTCACTTGTTGTCTTATGGTTATACCACTTGACATCATATAATTATTTACTTCTCTTTATATATATATATAGATGGTAGTTTTTTTCTATTTTTTATCATTTTTATTTTTATAGATACATAAATTCAAAAAAATAATAACTAATGACTAATTATTGATTAAATATAATATAGATGGTAGTTTTTTATTTTTTATTATTTTCAGTTTTTATAGATATTTAAATTTAAAAATAATAACTAATTATTAACTAACTAACCAAATAATAACTAATTATGCCATGTGATTTTTTTAGGATGCCACTTGGCTTAAGGAGAGGGCTTTAAAGCCCTCTCCTTTTAATAATATATAGATTATCCTTTTCTCCAAAAGAAAAAAATTATAATTCTTTACCTTATAGCTGAATCAAAGGTGTAGGGTAAACAAATTAAAGAAAAGGTGGATCGTAGGAGCAAATTATTTCCACTCATTACTTTATTACTATGAAAAGGTGGGTCTTAATGCATTACCCTAAAATTCTCATTAATATTCTACGAGCAATCTTTCTTTCAGTCCAAGAACTTTTTCTCTTTATGATTATTCTCATGAGCAAAGCACAAAAACAATTTATTTAAAAGAATCCAATAGAAACATTCGCAAATAAAGTGCAAGCAACTAATATTACTTGTAAATAAAGATTCTGAAATAAGTACTCTAATTAAGCATAATTAATCTAATCAAATCGGAATTTCCAGTAAATTAAGGCGATCAATATTCTAAAGCAAAAGATCTTATGAATGGAATTTAGCATTAAGATTGTGAGAATTAACTTTATAGATCGATTCTCATAGGAAATGGAAGAAAAGCTAACACATTTTAGGTAATCACTTTATGATGGAATGTGGCCATTTACCACCACAAATACTTTATATATAAAAAATAAAAAATATTTCTTTTAAATTATCGCAGAAATTGAAAATACAGTAGCCAGTGATTTCCACCAAAAGATAATCACTACAGGAAACTATAAATATTTTCGGAGGTTCGTTTGTCCTTTTACATTGGGACACAGTGTTTGCAGAAAGGAAAACAATTGGTTCTCTATAAGAATTTTATTTGTTTCTTTCAGTTTTATATAGAAGCTTACAGAATCAAGAAGAATATTGTGCTAACAGGAAATAATTTTTTTAAAAAAAGTAGCTGATTCATTTTCCAAACAATATTCTGCAACTTCCAAGCCAACTTTTTATGGCACTTCAAATTAATTTACAATAATAGGTAACTTCTCAGAGAAAACATGCTGCGGCATATTAAAATTACATTTTATATTTCCAATTTTATAGCTTAATCCGCATACAATTGCTTCATTTTTGTCTTCTTGATTGTCACTAGAAAATCACATTTTGTTGTTATTGACGTGCGATTGTTTTTCCTTTGTCCTTTGTTTCTTTTCTCTTTTGCGGGTCGTATTCCACAGTAGTATTTAGGAGTTGAACATGTGCAAGTTCATCTACTATCAATATCTAATATCTAATAGGACGTGCGAATAAAAGTTTTGCGAATGGAATAAGAGCTGTAAAGGTATGTTCCACATTTAATTTACCAATGATGCTCATTACACTACTCTTTCATATATTCTATATATGGCTTGTTAACCAACATCGAATCTGCTCGTCAAATTATGATACCACTGAACTATCAATATTATTCCATTTATGTTAACTCTTCTTGAGGCACTAATAATTACACGTCTCTATAATAATTGCAAAATTTAAACATCCACTACTTGAAAAACCTTCATCCTCAGCACGTGAAGGAGGAGCGATTGATATGCCAATTGAATTTATAACTCTAAATCCTTTAGAAGCTCTATAGAAGGCCCTCTAAGTAAGAATGACATTAATCTTTCGATAGAAAACTTCATCAATAACAATGTGTAAAATCAAATTGATGAAGACGAGACTTTCTCTCTCAAGAACCCTCTCTCCCTTCTCTCTAGTTTTATCCAAAAAAATGTGTAAAAATGAAGGGTTGGGGTATTTTATTGAAGAAGAGATCGGGTTGAAAAATTAGAAAATCTTGAGCCGAGTCGGGTCTGCGGTCGCATTCTGCGATCGCAGAGTGGAAATGAGGTCCGCATAATGGACCGCAGAAGTGCTCCTAAAATTTGACTTCTCTGCCTATTTTTGCGACAGAAATGCGGTCCGCATTTGTGTTCTGCGGTCGCATAATGCACCGCAGAATTGACCTTCACAAATCCTCGAGGAATTTATGCGACGATTATGCGGTCCGCATATTAATTATGCGATCGCATAATAGACCGCATTTTCAACTTCAATTTCGACTAACTCACTGGTTAACTCTGCGGCAGAAATGCGGTCCGCATACCTGATCTGCGATCGTATTCTGGACCGCAAATGGCAATTTTCTGGAAAATTTTGATTCTTGATTTTTAAGTGCAGAATCAGTAAAAAGGGTCCGAATCATATACATTCCTAACACATATTCGAAACTTGGACAATGAACTACTAAGTTTTGAGCATGAAATTTTTACGGGGCCTTACATCCTCCCCCACTTAAATCATTCGTTCTCGAATGAGGATTTTTTTGAAAATCAGTTGGTTTGAAAAAAACATGATATGCAGACTCTCAAAATTTTTACTAACTCCCATATTTCTAGAAAAATTTTGCGAGAGTCTCCTTTGTATTATGGACATATCTACATGTCAGAGAGCCCCCGAAACACATTTCCAAGTACTATTACACAATTCCTATCCTGTCTACAAATGGTATATAAATCATTACCCCAACAATTGCACGTACTCAATCACTTGCTACATTTTTCACATAAACTAGTCACTCCAATGAGTCCCACATAATTTAACCACTTCGATTCACTATACACATGTAAATTAATCATTACCAACCTATACTATCATAAGCCAATTACTTATCACAAGAGTTCTTACAAAATTTTTCGTTTACCATGAAGGGTTTGCATATGACTTAAATAATCACAATACATACAATTTCGGCACAACTTGAAGAATTACAATAGTAAAGCATTTAGGGGAGAAATGGGGTGTCTTTGCACCAAATAGAATACAATGCTAGTTCGCTAGGGACAAGAGTTCGCACGATCACTACTAGACTTGTTCAAACAAATGGTGATATTTTTCTTTCATCTCATCTTCCGCTTCCCAAGTGGCTTCCTCAACTTGTTGATTTCGCTACAATACTTTAATTGAAGCAATTTCCTTATTTCGCAATTTACGGACTTGTCTATCATGAATAGCAACCGGAATTTCTTCATACGATAACTCTTCAGTAACCTTGATGTCTTCTACTGGCGCGATGGTGGACGAATCTCCAACCACTTTCCTTAACATAGACACATGGAACACCGGGTGCACTAGGGACATTTTAGGGGGTAACTCCAGCTTATAAGCAACTTGCCCTATCCGTTGAGCGATCCTACATATTCCTAACACATATTCGAAACTTGGCACAACGAGCTACTAGGTTTTCAGCACGAAATTTACGGGGCCTTACACAGGCCCTTCACTTTGATTACTATCTCGTTTTAACTTGCATTACATCGTTAAATTCCATATAATTAGCATCAGCTGCTCTAACAACTAGCTAGGGAATACATCACGTAGTTTTAGAATCCCATTTACAAATTTAATTCTTGTTACCATTTTCATGGTAAACAGTTTGGGGCCCACTGTAGGGCTATAAACAATAGTGATTATTTTCTTGCTGGTTCTATTTGCGCTAACACATGTTATCTTTCACACTATTTCTTCGAACCAGAGATCTCCTTTTCAGGATGAAGCGCCTAGTTCGACTAGCGAAATGGAAGCCAGAACCTCAAAGGTGACAGGGAAAAAGGGAATGACCGACCTTGAGGCTGGTGTCCACATTATTATTGGGGAAGCCAACGCTCCCCGAGGAACCGTGTCCAAATGAGCGAGAACATCCGCTACAGAGGAGGGGTCAGCCCGAGAATGCTTAGTCGGAGAAAACCTCATATTCAGCAAGGAGGATCTCGAAGCTATGATGGAACCACACAACGGCGCGTTAGTAATCTCATTTTCCGCAAACAATACCAGAATAATGTGCGTGCTCGTGGATCCAGACAACTCGGTCAATATAATCAGGTCAGAAGTAGTAAAATAGATAGGGCTACTCCATCAAGTTGTTCCCACGCCTCGGGTCCTCCACGGTTTCATCATGATCAGAGAAGAAATGAATAGAGAGATCATTATCCCAATCAACACATCGGGCACGACCAAAAACACCGAGTTTCAGGTCATCGACAGCGACATGAGATATAATGCTCTACTTGGCAGACCTTGGATACACAACATAAGGGCAGTGCCCTCGACTTTGCACCAGGTGATAAGGTTTCCCACCAGGGATGGCATCGCGACCATTCATGGGGAACAACGGGCAGCGAGGGGAATGTTCGCGGTCTACCACGAGATGACAACCCCCACACACTCGGCCTCGGACAAGGAGGGAAGCGTGCAGACCCTTGAAGATAACAAGGAAGACTTCTTCATACCCCAAAACTTTGTCGCCCCCAAGGAATTTGACGCGACCAAGTCAACAATTGAAGAGCTGGAGAAAATTATTTTGATCAAACACCTCCCAGATCGCAAGGTATACCTACGAACGGGGATGACCCCCCAAATCAGGGTAGAGTTTGTTCAATTCCTTAGTAATAATATCGACCGTTTTGCTTGGTCCCACTTAGATATGACAGGTATCCTGCTGGAAATAATCTTCCACAGACTCAGCGTTGACCCCAAATTCAAACATGCAAATCAAAAAAGAAGACCGCAGTCTAAGGTAAAACATGCATTCATGAGAGAGAAAGTGGAGAAAATCCTTAAATTCGGGTCCATTAGGGAGGTAAAGTATCCCGAATGGCTAGCTAACATAGTGGTGGTGCCAAAAAGGGGAATAAGCTAAGGATGTGCATAGACTATAAAGACTTGAACAAAGCATGCCCAAAAGACTCCTTCCAGTTGCCTAATATCGATCGCTTGATCGATACTACGGCCGACCACGAGACCCTCACTTTTCTCGATGCCTACTCGGGGTACAATTAGATCCAGATGAACCCCGAGGATAGGGAAAAAACCTCATTTATCATGAAATATGATACATATTGTTATAACGTTATGCCCTTCGGGCTAAAAAATGCGGGAACGACATACCAACGGCTAGTTAACAAAAGGTTCGAGCATCAAGTAGGAAAATCGATGGAGGTATATATTGATGATATGCTGTTCAAATCCGTGAGCGCAGAGGACAATCTGACCCATTTGCAAGAAACCTTCGACATCCTCAGAAGCTACAACATGAAGCTCAATCTTGAGAAGTGCGCCTTCGGAGTGGGTTAGGGCAAATTCCTGGGCTTCATGGTCTCAAACAGGGGAACAAAATCAATCCCGACAAAATAAAGGCCATCGAAGTGATTACGGTGGTAAACAACGTAAAAACCATTCAACGGCTGACGGGGCAGATTGCGGCCCTGGGTAGATTTATATCAAGATCTTCGGACAAAAGCCACCATTTCTTCACCCTGCTCGAAAGAAGGAACAACTTCAAATGGATTCCAGAATGCAACATGTCATAGAAGAGCTGAAATGGTACCTGTCCAGCCCGCATTTGTTGTACACGCCCAAAGAGGATGAAACACTACACCTATACTTGGCCATATCCGGAATAGCAGTAAGCAGTGTGCTGGTTTGAGAAGAGCAAGGTACACAATTTCTTATTCATTATATGATCCAAACCTTGGGGGATGCCAAAACTCGTCACCCCCATCTAGAAAAATAGGCTCTCGTATTAATAAGCACCTCGCACAAACTGAAGCCTTACTTTTAGTGCCACCGTATCTGCGTCCTGTCAACTTATCCCCTCCGGAGTATACTGCATAAACCTGAGTTATTGGGTCGATTGTCCAAGCGGGCTATTGAAGTTGGAGGGTATGACATTGAGTATTAAACTTTGACGGCCATCAAGTCCCAAGTCCTGGCGGATTTCGTTGGTAACTTCTATCCAACCTTTGTGCTCGAGGTAGAGAAGGAGCTTTTATTAAAATCAGGCACATCCTTTAGGGTATGGACCTTGTTCACGGATGGTGCCACAAACGTAAGGGGATCCGAACTCGGTATAGACCTGAAGCCGCCCGTCGGCGGCATAATCAGGCAATCCATAAAAACCACAAAACTGACTAACAATGAAGCCGAGTATGAGGATATGATTGCAGGTTTAGAGTTGGCCAAAAGTTTGGGAGCCGAGACTGTCGAGGCAAAATGCGACTCGCTCCTCCTGGTAAGCCAAGTAAACAGAAGCTACGAAGCTCGAGAAGATAGGATACAAAGGTATTTGGACAAAATCCAAATCACATTGCATCCCTTCGAAGAATGGACCTTAGTCTATGTACCTCGAGAGAAAAATTGCGAGGCCGACGCCCTCGCGAACTTAGGATCTTCCACTGAAGAAGAGGACCTTCTCCCCGGAACCGCCATTCAACTATTCAAATCTGTGGTCGAGGAGGGTCATGAAAAAATTAACTCTACAAGCCTAACATGGGACTGGATAAACAAATTCATCATTTATATAAAGGACGGAAAGTTACCCACGGATCCAAAAGAATCGAGGGCCCTGCGAACCAAAGCAGTTTGATTTTCACTCGATGAAAATAGGGCTCTTTACAGGAGAACTTTTGACAGTCTCCTAGCGATATGCTTGGGGCCGGGTGACATGGATTACGTGCTTCGAGAGATCCATGAGGGCACCTGCAGAAATCACTCCGGGCCGATTCCTTTGTCCGAAAAGTGATCAGAGCGGGCTATTATTTGGACACCATGGAAAAAGATGCCAGGGAATTCGTCCAAAAATGCGACAAGTGTCAGAGGTTCTCTCCTATGATCCACCAGCCCGAGGAACAACTGCATTCCGTTTTATCACCATGGCCATTCATAAAATGGGGGATGGACTTTGTCGGCTCTTTGCCGATGGCACCAGGTAAGGCCAGATTCATTTTATTTATGACTGACTATTTCTCAAAGTGGGTGGAAGACCAGGCCTTCAAGAAAATAAGAGAAAAGGAAGTCATCAATTTTATATGGGAAACATATTGTATGTCGGTTTGGAATCCCGTCCAAAATAACATGCGACAATGGGAGGCAATTCATCGGGAGCAAGGTAACACAGTTCCTTGAAGACAACAGAATCAAGAGAATCTTGGTAACACCATACCACTTGTGTGCAAACATCCAAGACGAATCTACAAATAAAATCATCATTCAGAACTTGAAAAAGAAGTTGGAAAGCGCCAAGGGAAAATAGAGAGAAACGCTGCTCGAGGTACTGTGGGCATATCAGACAACTCCAAAATTGAGCACCGGGGAGACACCTTTCTCTCTAGTGTACGGCGTCGAGGCACTAATACCGGTAGAGACCGGAGAACCAAGCGCCAGATTCTGACACACTAGCAAGGGGTCAAACAACGAATCCATGGCAACGACCCTCGAGTTGCCCAAAAGTAGAAAATTGAAATATACTACAACAAAAGAACGAATCTCTGTGGAATCGGAGACCTGGTCCTAAGGAGGGTTATCCTTAACACCAGAAACCCTAATGAAAGGAAGCTGGGTCAAAACTGGGAAGGACCGTACCGTGTACTTTGTATAGTTGGCAAAAGATCCTATAAGCTATGTACCATGGAGGGCGAGCAGCTTCCGAGTAATTGGAATGTATCGATGCTTAAGCGGTATTATTATTAGGGAGGCCGGATGAAGTACTCCATAAATGTCCTCGAGATCGCACTCTTTTCCTTCAAACGAGGTTTTTTTTTACCCTAAAACGGGTTTTTTCCAGCAAGGTTTTTAACAAGACGACGTCCATACATTTCCCTAGAAGGATTCAAGGAACCTACAAGACTTTCTCTATAACCGGCCCCATGCCGAAAAATGACAAACGAAGCCTCAATAGGGAATAATGCAACAGCCCGAACGACCCAAGGAGCCACGCCTGCAAAGGCCGAGCTTGCAATAACAAAATGGCCACCGGCTCCATATCATAAGTCAAATCCCCAGCTAACTAAACTGTGCTGAAGTCCAAAATATGAGATGGATAAAAAAGATACTTCCGGGGCATGGAAAAATGAAGCATTGGATGAACACTCAGTAGATTAGGTGGCAATGCAAGCTTGTAAGCCACATCTCCAACACCTAAAAATGCCAATATATCGAGGGATGAACTTGACCTTCTTTCTGAACCTCATAACAACTTTCATAGGTAAACATCTGAGCAATACCTTCTTTCTTACAATGTAGGCAATATCGCAAAACTTCTGATCAGCATAAATATTATACTATGCCATACAAACCCGATCTTGAGTCAACTTAACCTTTTCAAAAGCATCCCGAACCAAGTCAGTACACCGGAGAGACCAACACCTCCTCTTGTACAAGGCCTCATACAGAGCAATGTAAATACTTGATTGGTAGTTGTTTTTGTAGGCAAACTCTACAAGCGGTAGAAACTGACCCCAAGAACCCCCGAAATCCATGACAGAAGCGTATAGCATATCCTCCAATTTCTAAATGGTGCGCTTGGATTGTCCATCCATCTAAGGGTGGAATGCTGTACTCAACTCAAACCATGTGCCTAAATCTCACTGCACTGCTCGCCAAAACTACAATGTGAACTGCGTGCCCCGACCCAAAATAATAGAGATCGGAACACTGTGAAGGTGAACAATCTCGCAGATATAAATCTCAGCCAATCGCTCCAAAGAATAGCTAGTCCTATCTAAAATGAAATATACAGAATTAGTCAACCAGTCTACAATCACCCAAATAGCATCAAATTTCTTCAAATTCGGTGGGAACCAACTACGAAGTCCATAGTGATACGCTCCCATTTCCACTCAGGAGTCTTAAGACTCTGAAGCAAACTGTCTGGCCTCTAATGCTCGTACTTCACCTGATGAAAGTTCAATTACCAAGCTAGAAACTCCAATATGTCTTCCTTCATTCTCCTCCACCAATAAAGTTACCTCAAGTCCTGATACATCTTTGAGGCACCTAGATGAACAAAATACCGCAAACTATGGGCATCCCCATAATCAGCTCACATAGCTCATCTACATTGGCTATAAAACTCCGACCCTGCATCTGAAACACCCTATCATCTCCAATAGTAACCTCCTTGGCATTACCGTGATAAACCGTGTCCTTAAGGACAAGCAAATGGGGATTGACATATTGACGCTCTTTGATGCGATCATATAAAGAATATCGAGAAATCACACAATCTAGAACCCGACTAGGTTCTGAAACGTTCAACATCATGAACTGATTGGCCAAGGCTTGAATATCTAATTCAAACAGTTTCTCGCCAACAAGAATATACGCAATGCTGCCTATACCCACCGCCTTTCTACTCAAGGCATCAGCCACCACATCCTAGGATGATACAAAATAGTGATATCATAGTTAACAATTCCAATCATCTACGCTACCACAAATTTAGATCCTTTTGCTTGAACAAGTGTTGCAAACTCCTATGATCTGTAAATATCTCGCAAGACACATCGTAGAGATAGTGCCTCCAAATCTTCAATGCATGAACGATGGCTGCCAACTCCAAATCATGAATGAGGTAGTTCTTCTTATGAGGCTTCAAATGGCGTGAAACATAAGCAAGAACTCTACCCTACTGCATCAAGACATACCCAATACCAATATGAGAAGCATCACAATATACTGTATAAGAACCCAATTTTAAAGGTAAAACAAGAACTGGAGTTGTGGTCAAGGTAGTCTTGAGCTTTTGAAAGCTCCCCTCACGCTTATCAGACCACCTAAATGAAGCACCTTTCTGGGTCAACCTGGTTAGAGGTGCCAGAATGGACGAGGACAATAATATCCGGCCAAGCCAAGAAACTCTGAATCTCAATAGCTGAAGACGGTCTAAGACAAATCTAAACCGCCTCAATATTCTTCGGATCCACCTTGTTCCCCTCATTGGATAACACATGCCCCAGGAACGCCACTGAATTGAGCTAAAACTCACACTTAGACAATTTAGCATAAAGCTTATCCTATCTCAATGTCGGTAGTACAATTCTCAAGTGTTGTGCGTTCTCCTCCTAGCTACGTGACTAGGCCATGATATGACCAATAAATACTATACCAAATAAATCAAGATATGGCTAGAACACACTGTTCATTGGATGCATGAATGCTGCTGAGGAATTGATCAACCCAAAGCACTTTACAACTCATAGTGACCATAAGGGGTCCTAAATGTCGTATTCTGAATATTACACTCCAAAATCTTCATTTGGTGATACCCAGACCTCAAATCAATCTTAGAGAACACTCTAGCTCCTTGAAGTTGGTCAAATAGGTCATCAATGCGCTGCAAATGATACTTGTTCTTAATTGTAACTTTGTTAAACTGCATATAGTCAATACACATCTGCATAGTAGCATCCTTCTTCCTCATAGACAGAACCGGTACACCCAAATATGACACACTAGGTCTAATGAACCCCTTATAAAGAAACTCCTAAAGCTGCACTTTTGATTCCTTCAACTCTGTTGGCGCCATACGATAAGGAGGAATAACAATTGGCTGAGTGCCCGGCAATGTTCCTGTCGGGCGGCATGCCCGGCAGGTCTACAGGAAACACATCCGAAAAGTCTCACACTATCGGAATAGAATCAATGGTAGGAGTATCAACACTAACATCCCTCACAAAGACCAGATATGCTAGACAACCCTTCCCAACCATCCGTTGGGCCTTTAAATATGAAATCACCCTGCTGGGACCATAGTCCAGAGAACCTCTCCACTCAATCCTAGGAAATTTTGGCATTGCCAATGTCACGATCTTAGCGTGACAACCAAGAATATCATGATATGAAAAAAACCAATGCATGCCCCGAATCACGTCAAAATCAATCATGCTAAGTAATAAAAGATCAACTTTCGTCTCTAAACCCCCAATGATTACTACACTTGATCCATGCACACGGTCCACAACAATAAAATCATCCACATTCGTAGATACATGAACATACAAAACTAAGGACTCATGGGGCACATCCAAATATCCAGCAGAATATGATGATACTTATGAATAAGTGGAACCATAGTCAAATAATAGGGAAGCATCCTTGTGGAATACTGACACAATACCTGTGATTATTGCCTTTGAAGCAACGATGTTTGGCCTAGCATAAAAAACATAGCATCGAGCTTGACCGACACCTGATCGACTTGCCCCTCTAAGGCGACCTCTTGTTTCCTGAGCCATACCCCGAGCTGGCTGAACGGGTGGTAAAGTAACTGGTATAAAAGTCATAGCATGATCCCATTTGTGAACTGGACCTCCTAAATGAAGGGGACAATGACTTTTCACATGACTAAATACTCCACACTCAAAGGAATGCTTTGACAATGGTAGAAGGTGCTGAATCAGACCCCGAGAACTAGAATAACTACTAGAAAGACATAGCATAGATGATCCCTGAACTGATGGAGCACGAGATGAATTCTGAGCTAGGAGGGTACTAAGAGATGACTGACCCAGACGAGCATTTGATGAACCATGGATAGCTAATGCACCATGATAAACCGGATGAGCCATTTGAGTGGGCCTATAAGAACGACCAATGCTGTGGTGGGACTGCCCTCCAGAATAAACATCGCTGAAACCACCCGAACCATGAGGCCTCTTGGCCTCCTTCTCTTCGTGCTCCTGGCTGTGAACCTTCTCTAGACACCTAGCAATATTAACTACCTTGCCAAATCTATCACTTGACGCAATCTCTCGAGTCATGAAAAGACGCAGTCCATAGTTGACACCATCAATGAACCTCTTAATCCTCTCTCTTTCTCTGTGGGAACTAACCAGATTCGTGATGAGCCAACTCTTAAAATCTCATCTCATACTAGGTCACTGACATGCCCTCTTGGTATTGTTGCTCAAATTGCCTTCGAAATTCCTCCCTACGGGTCTATGAAACAAACATCTCCAAAAAGAAAACTGAGAACTCATGCCACATAAGTAGTGAAGCCTCCCACCATCTAAAGGCTACCCCCAATAACTGAAATGAAGTAAATAATACTCCACATTCTCTAGAATACCCATCGTGTGAAGGATCAACTGGCACATGTCTAAGAAATCCTAAGCATCTTCTAACTTAGCCCCATGAATCCTGGAGACCTGAGCCTCCTCAACCACTCTAGCTTTTTCTACACCTTATCACTCATAGGTGGACCCGCTAAAGCCTGAGCAATTGTAACTAGCTGAGATGGAGTACCCTTGGTATCTGAAGTCCTTGAACCATTTGATCTGGGGTTAGGGAGCTGAGAGTCTGAGCACCTCCCCATGCGTGAGAAGTGGCTGGTGCGGTCAAAACTGAAACTGCCTCAGTAAAACTAGTGCATACAGTCAAAATATGGGTCAAAGCCTCTTGAAAGCATGTAATCACAATGGGCACATATGGTGCCTGAGCTTGTCCTACCTACTCACCCACATCTGGTATCTCCTCATCAGCTAGAGCAACTGGTGGCTCCATAAGTGTCATTCTAATTGATGTACAAGCTGCACCTCAGCCTCTACTATTGCCCTAGTCTCTCATAACCCTAGCTGGTGGTATTGGTGACCGTCCACCCGATCTGATAGCACGTGTCCTCACCGTTTGTGAGATAATAGAATGCTAGATGTTTAGTTTTTGGAGTCAACAAATCCTCACAACAAGAATACAAGAAAGTGAAGTTTTCCTAATGGTTCGGTAGCCTCTCCAAGATAAGTACAGACATCTCCATACCGATCCGCAAGACTCGACTAAACTTGCTCATGACTCGTGAGACCTATGTAACCTAGACTCTGATACTAACTTGTCACAAACCAAATCCCACCCTATCGCGAACCAAATACCATCCTGCAATGATGGCACCTAACACATTTGTTAACCCCATATTTTCATACGTAAGAGTACGTCTTAAGTCATTTGATGTAAGACAAAAAGTGAGATCATCTTTGTAAGTATATAACGTAAGTTATAATTTTACCTCGGATGTTACATATATTGAATATCATTAAAAACAAGTACAAAGAGGGTTGAAAGGTTTAGAAGATAAGGAATTGAAGAAAATAATTTTTAGTCAAAAGTCGACAAGTTGGGAATGTTATAACAAGTACTTTTGGGGTGAGACTAGAGTTTTTAAAATGATAAGGAGGTTATGTTAGCTGTATGATAGTCTTGTGTTATTTTTTGAAGTCAAGCGACTTGTGAGACAAAAGTCAATGAAAGTCATCACAAGTTAGGTTAATAAGTTTTACTGAAAATGTGGGTCAAATATAATGCGGTTTTCTCCCAATCTACTTAGATTTATGGGGTGTTAAAACCATCAAATTGAATCACTAGGAATCTATTTCCTAGCGCATTAAAATATTTGTCAATACGACATCGGAGTAGACAAATATATGTATTTTTGTGAGACTACGCATGCTGCTACGTGACAAGTAGGTGTGTCACCTACTTGCTTAAATGAGAGTCCAAAATTGAGCTATTTCAGGTCATCCAAAGAGCCTAATTTAAGGTCTTATCTCCTTCAATATAACGACCATTACATAACACAATAACCATACCTAAACTCCTTCAAACACCGTCCCAAAAATTTCCACAAACCCTAATTGATTTTCTCTCCCTTTCAAGTTCTAATTGGAGGTAAAATCTAGAGTTTGAAGAACCAAGATAGAAGTTGAGTTATCTAACAAATATCACCATGGTTGAAGATGAAATTTTATTTCCCACAATGCTTGATGCTTTGGGTTGTTATTGATGCTTTTTTTGGAGAAGAGTGAAAAGTATGAAGGGTGTTGCCTGCTATATTTGCATATTGTTATCATTGATTGAGTAAATGTGAGAATGCATGAAGGGTGACGTCATGCACTTGATTGTGTTATTATCATTATCATGTAAGGATGAGAGTAAAAACATAAAGAGTGATGTCGTGTTATTGTATTTATTATCCTATGGCGAGGATGAGAGTAAAAGCACGAAAAGTAATATCGTGCCATTGCATTTATACTGTATGATGAGGATGAAAGTAAAATCACGAAGGGTAATGTCGTGAATTTGATGATTTTATTGTTTTAGTTGGTTCTGGAATTATGAATTTAGCTTGGTTGCTTCGTTGCTCATTTAAGAAAGAGTCTTACTTGGTGATTCTGTATTTATTGTTTCGATTGTTGCTCCAGTTTTCATGCTCCCCCTCTCTCTATTATTACTTTTAAATGTCTTACTTGTTATTTTATATATATATATATATATATATATATATATAGTTTGGTAGGTGTCCTATCTTAGCCTCTTCACTACTTTATCGGGGTTAGGATCGACACTTATTGGGTATATTAGGCCGGTTGTACTCATATTACACTTGTGCACTTCTGGTGCAGATTTTGACATTGGTACTAGTTGAGTCACGAGATGTACTTAGCGGATACCAGTCAGTGACTCGAGGTACAGATGCACCTCGTTCGTAGGCCTAAGAAGTCACTTCCCTATTTTATTATACTGTTTTCTATTATATTTCAGACATTGTTGTATTTCTTATGAAACCTTGTATTTAGCTGAACCTAGAAGCTCATGTACTTGCAACACCAAATCTCGAGGTGTTTTATGTTATGTTATTGACAAATATTAGTCTTTAATTTCTGTTCCTTATCTTATATAATTGATTGTGTTGGCTTGCCTGACATACGGTATTTGGTGCCATCACGACCTCGTGGTTGATATTTCAGGTCGTGACATTATTGACTAGTGAGTGTCTTGACTTGAACCTCGTCACTACTCCACCGAGGTTAGTCTTGATACTTACTGGGTACCGACCGTGGAGTACTCATACTACACATGTTTATATTTTAGTGCAAATTCGAGTACCTCTGAGCGTGCTGGTCGTTAGTAAGCTGATTTCGAGATTTTCCGTGGAGACTTCAAGAGTATACCTGTTGTTATTCATAGGCCTCGAAGTCACCTTCTATTGCCTTTCTTATTACTATCATTTGTATTTTAGAAAAGTGATTGTTGATACTCAATTTTGCTCTCATATTTTTTCAAATAATATATATATATTCAAGATGTCATTCTGTATCATTACTCAATTGCAAGATTTATACATATATTTTTATAATTTTTTATGATTTTTAGAGCTTTAAAATTAATTTTCTTGCATTTAAATTACTCAAATATTTATTAATTAACCTTAAATTATTTTATGACGACTTTATCATTCAAAATTATTATTTTCATCTACATATATGTTTTATAGTATTTTTACTTCGTTTCACATAATTATATCGATATTTCTAAGCTATTTACATAATTTCACAATAATAACCTATATTCTACACATAATTGTATTCATTATATTATTTATACTAAAATATCCTTTCTTATATTTTTATAATATTAAGTTATTATTTTTAAGTACTTTGCTGCAAAAATAATATTTTTATTGTTTGTTAATTATTTTTATAATTTACTTTTGATAAATTTCATATATTTAAACAATAGCCTTTTTAGTCAATTGCGGACTAAACAAGGCCCAAACTCCCACACATCGTAGCCCAATAACCCCAACCCAAACCAAATTACCCTTTAATCGACCCGGTCGGTACCCGTTTCACAGATCCGCCCCGCTCATTTTTAATCCTAGTCGTTGATCTCTCAAGATCAACGACCCTCATTCACTCTCCCTCTTTAATTAACCAAACTCACCCAAACCCTAACCTTATTTCCCTAAGACTGTTGCCCTAAAATCCTCTTTACTCTCAAACCCTAGCCACCTCACTCAAATCTCTTCCAAATCCGATCAAATCATGGATTCTTCCTATGATTCTCGTAGCTTTTTATGGATTATCTCACTGTTTCTTACAAGACAATGGTGTTACAGAGTACTTGCCTCAATTTTGGCAAGCACCGATCCCCAAAATTGGGTGGCACCACCTTCAACCTTTGAGATTTAGACGATATTTTGTCTATATGCACTCACTACTAGGCTATATGGTCCGACTTGGTGAGATTTTACCATCCGTGCTTTCCTTTTGAACTAGGATTTACTTGATTTTATCTTAAATTGATTCTGAATGATTTTGCATGCTTCTATTTTCTTATTTATGTTCAATTAATTATGTTTTCTTGTTTGGATACTGATTTTGGCTACTATATAAACCCTTCCTAATTTTTCTTTTAAGACGGACTAATTACTGCTATTACTCTTACCATTCTCTTCTTTCACTCAATCACTTATGATACACTCGAATACCTTCTAAAATTATTCAATTGTTGGCCGGCAGAAATCCAAGGCCATAATAATGTCAAAACAACCTCCTCCGGTGCAAGCACTGCTCAAAGCCGTTCTTGAGGCTCTTGTGAACTCTGAAGCATCGGGAATTTGGGGTTCCTTTTCAATTGTTGCTACTGGATCACTACCAATATTCTAAACTCCTCAATCTTTTGCTTGCTTAACTTTGCTACTAGTTAGTGTTATTGACTCTTACAATTTTAACTATTTTTCCTTTCTGTTTATCTATGACATGTGTGTTCTATGTGCTAATGTTGTTTAAACATTGTAAGCATGATTCAATTTCCTTGCTATTCATGGATCCCTGATACTGTATTCTTTACCGCCATTATATTGTTTTAGCAATCCCTTGCAGTTGCATGTTCTTTATTAGTGGAATTCAGTAGGCTTCAATACATGTAATACGCTTTCATTATCAGAATGGATTCCAGTTTTCTTAAGTGCTTTAGACTAATGTATTTTTCCTACCTTGTCCTGTATTTCCATGTTTGTGTTCTAGACCTGGTTGAGTTCTTCTTGCCCAACATGATAGACCTCTGAGGCTGTATTGATTAGCTAAAGCATGTTCCCATTCCATTTACGTTCTATTATATGTTTGGTTTGTTAATCTTATGTCTTTAGAATGGCCTCTAGGGAAAATTTCTATGTTCTTTTTCCTTCTGCCTAGGTAATTGGTACGAATGATTATTCTTGCCTGTCATATTCCCCTTAAATGATATATATTCTCATGAGTTAGGACACTGTCGTGGTCTGTAGTAGACCATGCTACTAGTTTATTGCTATACTGCTTGTGGTCATGTTAGGCTCCCATATTAGAAATCTTCATGTGAAATTGCATATCCCTCTAACTATAATTATTTTGAATAAGGATCACTTGTTTAAAGTCTTTTTTGACCAATTTTGATTAATATCTTGTGCTAAACTTAATTTCTGGAAACTTAGCATGTGTGTGCTTGTCCTGTTAACTCAATAGACTTGCTTCTTAAGCCCTCTTAGTGTGTAACTGTGTTAATCATGCTACACCCTTTTCTTTGTTGAATGATTGCTCAACATGGTGTTATTTCTTCTATGTCAAACTTACTATGTTAAAGTTGTGCACCTAGTTGGTATGTTCAAGCCCTCTTGCCTGACCAATCATGTTTCCTTAGCTTCTAAAAATGATGATATATGTATGTAATCACTGTTAATAGACTTTAGGATTGTCAATTGGTTACCATATATGGTTTCTCCCTCTAAGCCTGGTACGAGTTTGTGTGTGGCCTTAGTTGTGTAATTGATACACTCTCATGCTTGAGGTATGCTTGGATCTGGGTCTGCAGTTTGTGTGAAAAGTAAGCTTGTTGAAGGCTTAGGTGTTAGTGGATTATTTATCTTTTCGGCCCGTAGTCTTTCAATATGTAATATTTGCACTTGTATTCATTATTTTGGGCATGTAATAATTTATAAACAAAACAGATGGGAAAATTAATAAAAAGGGGGTAGGATACTCTAGTTCTCACATAAATGGGTAGAAAGCATGCCTAGAGGATCTATGTGGTCTATCTGCTATTTGCTTTACATGCTTTTAATTTCATGTGTAGAAAGCATACCTATAGGAGTCACGCGAATACACATAACTTAATTTGCCAAAATATATTTTTTCAAGTATTTGCTGTACCTGTTTCTATTACTTTTCACTCTTAGATAACATGTGTATAAGGCGCAACAATGCAATATTTTTACTTAGTTAAATATCATGCTTATTGAAAACTCAAACACTTCACCTACTCAACCTGCCTAATGCCCGTACTTTGTCAGAATGTTTGTAAGAACTTAGGTGTCTCATTTGCTAGCATGCTTACTTCTATGCACTCTTACATAATATGCCTATTGGATGCAACTACACATTAACTTTGACACTCTCGAAACCATGGCTATAAAGATTAATAATCAATCAGCTGTTCCATATCATTTGTACTACTTCGCTTAAATATCATATCTATAATGATAAAACTATATAAAATTAATTTTAATTGCCAACTACTATATATCATGGCTCTAGGACACTATCACCTGCCTAAGGAATTTGTGTATAAAATCAGTGATGGTAATTCATGATTCTAGGATCGTTTCACTGCCGCTTTGTGCAAACAATCTAGAGATCATGCCTGTAGGTTTGTAATATGCAAATCCGTTGCCTGTACATTGCTAAAATAAGAATCATCTAGGAGCCATACCTATAGGATTTACGTCTATAATGCACCTTAATTTTGAAATTGTTTACTGCGTAACATGAAAGTCTGCTTGTGTGCTTTTGTTGTTTTGTGTGGAAGTTAACTTGGACCTTTAGTTGTCTTTACATGAAGTCCTATCTGTTTTAAACGTCGCTTAGTTTTATCATTTTTGAGCAACCTAAGTAAGTCTAGAACTATTCAAATAGAGATCCAAAGCCTCCTGGAACATAGGCATGGGACGAGTTGTGCACACATAGGATATGATTTAGAATTGAATTAGAGCACCTTTAAGTAACAACTTCAATATAGTATTTGGATAAAGGGAGATGATAGTTTGTGCCGCTAAATAATATGAGTCATTTCTCTATCTTAAGGGAGTTTGCGAAGTGTTATTATATTGTACGGGATGATCCTTTAGGCTAAAATACTTAGGACTTCCCCCTCTCCCTCTTTTCTTTCATTTACATACTTGTATCTGTACCCTCATAAACATTAAGGATTTGTACCAATTCGATGTGTTATAATAAAACTCTAGGACTTTTATATTTTCGTTATTTATTTGATCACCTAGCTTAATTACATAATTCACATAGTCTAAAGTTCAGTGGGGACCCACAATTTGTGGGCCTCAAAGAATGCCTAACGCCTTCTCTTTCAGGTAATTTGAGCCCTTACACGATCTTCAGTGGAATTGATTAGTCAAATAGAGTTATTTGCAAACAGGTGCCCATACGCACCTTAAAAATCATTAGGTGACGACTCTCCTCTTTTAATACCTTCCTTTAAAAGAGTTGTCACACATCGAAACTCGCTTGCACAAGAAAATGAGGTGCGACAGTGATTTATTTTGTTGTTGAGATTTTCAGTGTATGTTCAATAGAGCTTTTGACTCCGTACTACCGGTTTTGAGAATGTGTAATTATTGTTCATTTTCAAATATGTTTTATCATTTACTAGTTTATATTTAATAGTTAAATGGTTGAATCTCATAAATCTTAGCGTGAGTTACGCTTACCTAGTCCTAAGGACTTGATCCTCAAGGTGGGATGTTAGGATTTGACAATAATCTGGGATAAATTTTCCAAGTTAATTATCCCACCTTCTTCTGTTGGAAATTGTAAAATATTATTTTACTTAATTTTTATTTTCTACACAAAAGTCAAAGTTTGACTACATACCTATTATTGAAATTATGGACGCAAAATGGAATTCCCCGAATATTGGCGCTAAATTTGCCGACCAACTTCAGTCAGTTCAATTATAAAGAAATTAAAACTTTATTTTGGCTATTTCCGTCCTAATGTGGACGATTTGTCCTTCGACATATCTCGGTCGAAAATCTGCGGACGATTTTTGGGGATTTTCTAGTAGTAATTTGTAGTTATGAGTTGAATTGGTAATTTGGTTGAAGTATTAAGTAAATCCTAGAAGTGGATGTCAATGCTGATAGTTGGATGCAGTTAGGGAATTACTCCCTCCGTTCACTTTTATTTGACACGTTTTGGCTTTTCATGCCCTTAAGAAATAATAAATGAAATGCATAATTTACTATGATACCAATATTAATTAGTGTATATTTTATTGGATTTGAGAAAATAATTTTGAAATGAGTAATAAATAATGTAGGTATAACAGGAAAAAAAATTGTCTTTTCTTGATATTTGTAAAATAGTAAATATGAAAATCTATTTTTAGTATATATGCCAAGTAAAAGTAAACGAAGGGAGTAGATGTTACAGTGACTCGAATGGCACTAATAACATTTGAATGTAAGGTGTTGAGTCGGTAAACCAAGCTTTCACCGTAATAAATGGAGAACTTACGGTTTGGGCGGTCTTGAACCAATGCCCAAGATATGATTGAATAAAGAGATTGTAGGCATGTGCTGATGGAATTGGCTTATAATTGTGCAGATTAATCATTGTTTAAAGGGAAAAGGGCCAAAATTTATATTGTTCACATTTACCTTACGTTATACTATCGAGTTAAATCTATCCTCGCTTTTAGAAGAGTTTTCAAATTTACTTTCTAACCTAACGGAAAGCCTCAAATACCTTTTATTTACTACAATTCTTCCTCACAAATTAGTCATCTCCTTCGTGTGATCCTCCAGAGAAGAAAAAAGGTCCATCTTAGAAATAGGAGTGTGAAGTTACAATATAATTTTTCGCCTTATCTTTGGTTATGCTCTAACCATAAATGAAAGGCAGAATCCACAGTTTATGGGTATGTCTCCAACGGAATGAGGATGAGTGAAATACTGTAAATAATTTGAAAGAAATTTATTTGATTCTTTAGGTGGTTGAAATACATTCGCTTGTCAAGTTGTTACCAATATTTATTATCTTTTATGGATTACAGGCGTAACAAGACTGTAGGTGTCCATGTAAATTCATTCCCTTTCGGATTTGGATTTGGTATGCCATTTGATACAAATTTTGCTGGCGCAAGCACTTCTACATGAAATTTGTGACGCATGATTCTTTAGTATTGTATGAGAAATTCTTAATTAAATGATCTGTTTAAATATATGTCCAGATTTAGAATATTGTTTCAAAGGAATATTTACAAGTGTTCTCATATGACGAATTTGCAAAGTCTTTCTGCTCTAAATAATCAAGTGGAACAAGAAATCAACTTATCGTTGGTATTTTCTTCTCTGGTAGAGCACACATAGGAGATAGTCAATTTGTGAGAAAAAATTGTAGTAAATAGAAGGAATTTGGAATTTGGGGCTTTCCGTTAGATTAGAAGGTAAATTTGAAAACTTAGCTAACGATGAGGGTAAATTTGACCTGATAATATAACATAGGGTAAATATGAATAATATATCAAAGTAGATGGGTAAATTTGAATTGTAAAGCTAATGTTGATTTAAGTTGAGGCTAAATCTTTCATGTGGCTTTTCTCCAAATGCATTATCTCATAATACGTTTTAAATGTGGGTTCGTGTTCGTGGGGCGAGCGGGTGCAGAGGCGGATTCAAGATTAAAATTTTCTGAGTTAAACATTCTAGGTTTTTATCATTGAACTAATTAAAGTTTTAAGATTATGTATCATATCTACTATTTTTATAATTTTAGTAAATTTTTATAGATAAATTTTTACTCCGCATGAAAATTATATGGGTTCAATTAAACTTGTAGCTTAAACACTACATTAGCCCCTGAGCGGGTAGGAGTTGCACTCTGTGTCTTGATTGAACTGTGTTATACGTGCTACCTTGATTCTATATGATATGTCCAAAAGGACTTGCTATACATTTTGTATTAAAGTATTGCATATGTTGCATGTATTTATTTTCAAGAATGACCCTACATTGAGAATATCATGAGATTATGACCTTTAGTTAATTCTAATGTTAAGTTCATGGCATGTTTTTTGGATCAATCCTACATTTCGGAATGATAAGCGTTAAAATTGAAGTTTTCTGAGCAAAAATATTATGGTAAGGCCAGTGGAGTTGTATTCTGAATATTTATGTAATTTAGGCCAATGATGCCATATTTATTATGAGAAATATTTTGAAAGTTGTCAAAGACGATTGAAAAGGGTAATTTGTTGCCCTAATTGTGACACGTCTTGCCTATAAACTACACATGATGGTGTAAGATATAGCTAGAACTACTAGATAGCGGCTGTGATATTTTATCGACTAAAATAATTAGGTACTTGGTACCTTGAGTTTGCTAGTAATCCCTTGTCGATATAACACCTAACCGAGATGACCGGAGGTCATGATATTAACATGGTGGTATATATTCCTATTAATATCTAGGTAGTACTCCGGTATAAAAGATTTGTTTGTTTTGGTTATGACCATTGCCTGAGGAGCCCACATATGGTTTAACATATTGACTTTTTACTGTTGTTTACACTCAAAATAAGATAACCGATAAATTTGTAAGTGATTTTAAGGATACGCGAATTAATTTGATATCAAACGATAAATTAAATTAGAATGAACGAGTAAAGGTACAATGAATTCAAACCATGCGAGGAGGATGATTCCAACTTTAGTGTAACGTTCACCCTTGACCCGGGCTCACAGTGGCCAATATTGATGAATAGGAAAAAAATTTTCTAATAGTAAAAATAGTAATGTATTGCTTTGGAATGCGTGTTATCATATTTCTAATGAATTATCAGACCCCCTTTTATATAGTAGAGAAGTTGTACTCTAGGTACATTTCCATAAAAGGTAAAAAATTCTCGCTTTATCTGATTGTTGTTGTGGATATCACGCCAAGATCCACGCCGTGATATCCGGCTAGTTGTGGATATCATGGCCTTCTGTTTGTCGCGCTCGATTTCCCGACAATATTCTCTGAAATCTTTTAGGCTTAGGACCGACCCGGGACCTTGACACTAATATGCTCGAGGGTGGACGTCATGCCCCCGGACATTGACTCAATGAGACCCTTACCTCGATTCCAGTCCTTTGTCATCATGTTTCGAGCTTGAATTATTTTAGCGAAGACCAGGGTATACCTTGAACCCGATTTTACCCGTATAAGGATAGTCCCCTCATTTTTCGGAGAGTAAGTTGACGAGAAACGATATGAACTCCCAGATCCCTCCTCGGCACACCGTGGCAAAAAGGAAAAAAACCTGAAACATCTCGCCAATCATGTCATAATGGCTTTAAATGCGTTTCAGCCGTCGATTAACTGTCCCTAGATGCGAACTGTTGCGGAACCCATAAAAATATCCCCTCATTTGTTCAATTTTCACTTTACATCCAAACTTCTACCTTCGATCTTTTAAAAAATTTCAAACTTCTTTCATCCCTCAATATTCTTAAGTCAGTGTACTTGTTTTCATTAGCAAGTTCTCATCCTTTGCCTTTAATCGTCCTTCGTAGTTAAAAAAACCCTTTTTAAAGAAATAGCAAAGACTTCCAAGACCGTTCCCCCGAAAGAAGCTCCTTGCTCCTCTCGGCCGACCACTAAGGTCAAGAAGGCCACCTCCGATATAGTTGTCCTCTAGAGGTTTGCTGCTGTCATGGCTACCGACAAACCGGCCGCCGAACCCCCTTTAAAGATGTTCATTCCCGGGGGTTGTTTGGGCAATGACGAGTTTAAGGTCAAGAAACCATCTTTGGTACAGGGTCGGCACGAGGAAGCCTCGACATATATTTTCTCAATTACTGAAGATGACCTCCCTAGGGTCCACGAGGATTGCAACTGGGTCGATAAGGACATAGTGATCCCTAGTTTCGAGGAGTCCATTACCACCCACGTTGTGGGGTACCTAAGTGTTTACACTTATCCCTTCAGATTGGGATTGGTGTATCCTTTCATTATAGATTTCTGAAAGAGGTATGAGGTATGCCTCGATTAGATTCACCCTTCATTATGGAGGATCGTGATCCTGATTTGATTTTTTGTGAGCAAGATCCACTCCTGCCAGCTTACTGTGGACGATCTACTTCGTCTGTATAGTCCCCGAATCTTTCTAGAGGGACTGGATAAGCTCGTGCACCGGGCCAGTAAAGCCTCACTCTCAATGATCGATGATGACTGAGATCGAGGATAGCAGGTTCACTTTGTCCGGGTGAGGACCTCGGACTTGATTCCGGCCGATCATATGCCATTCCCCGAGAAGTGGAATGCATCACGTAAGTAAAACATTCGTTTGAATGCCGATTTCATGTTCATTTCTCCTTTTCTCATTTGTATTCTTGGTTGTGCAATTGTCGCTCGAGTTCCAAACACTATTCTTCGGCTCAAGGAGTGGGCCGAGGGTATCTTGTCATAGATGCCTACTCCTAGCACTCGTAGGGAAAACACTTGAAAGGCCGTTGGGAGGCTCGTTTCCATGGTAAGGTTCCGTTCCCAATCAAGTCATATTGAGCTTCTTCTTCTAGCATTGCGTTATTCTCTCCATTATTTTCTTTTGTAGGTTTCTCTAAAAATGTCGAGCTTAGGCATCCACTTAGGGACAAAGAGAGGAAAAGGAGGAGGGTTTCGAGCTCCCTGAGCTCGAAGAAAAAGAAACTGAGAAGGAGGCTGGTTTGCAAGCCAAAGGAAACCTCAAGCTCCCGAGTGCTCGAATCGGACTCACTCATTCGACTAAGGGATAAGCCCGAGGACAATGAACTCTTTGTGGCCCAAAGGCCATATGTCCCTGAAGAATTGGCAGCAGCTAAGGCGAAAGCGATGGAGGCTAATCCCTCTCAAGTTCGTGAGGCTGATGCGGTAGTGAAAGGAAACCTCCAGCTCCCGAGTGCTCGAATTGGACTCACTCATTTGACTAAGGGATGAGTCCGAGGACAATGAACACTCTGTGGCCCAAGAGCCATATGTCCGTGAAGAATGGGCGGCAGCTAAGGCGAAAGCAATGGAGGCTAATCCCTCTGAAGTTCGTGAGGCTGATGCTGCAGTGAGGGCCGAGAATTCTCTAGATGCAAGCTCTGCGCCACCTGGAATTATAGATATTACGGGATCATCATTGTTCATGGAATCAATATTCGAAGAAGCTCGAACGGTGAAGGAGAGATCAAATAAGATGGTCCATGAAGCGGACGATTCCCTTCAACACTTCTTTGATGGCGTTGACTCCTCCTCCCTGGAGGACTTCACCGGATGGGGCGATTTAGATGTGCCGAGGAAAAGCCCATCCTCAGAGGTTGGCGGGTAGAACTCGAGCTCGAGGTTGGTCTACCAGTTACCGGCTCCGAGCACGGATCCTGGCCGAAATTGCTCCATCGTTATCACCATCTCGGAGGAAGCTCAGATTCTTTCTGCCCCCGTCGGGGTAGCTAGCTACCTTTGGCCCTGGTAACCGATAAAGACCAGGACAAAATGAATGAGGTGGATGCCCCATACCTGCTCAACGAAGCACAATATGCACTAAACTGGGTAAGGAGCTACCAAATTTTTTTTATTTTTCATCTTTAGTTCTTGATGGTTCTAATATCCCTTCTCATATTTGAAAGCAGCAGTGCTTCATCATGAAACCTTCCTTCAGTATCGGGATGAGTTGAGCCAGTTGTAGGCGAAGTCAAAGAGCTCGCTGAGAAGAGAGACAAGTACAAGCTTCTCAGCGAGCAACGTTAAGGAAGTCCTTAGAACTGAGCCAGATGCATCTCAAAAAGAGCATACCGACCTAGTATAACAGGTACAAATCTTTGTAGTTAGTGATGATGAGCTAGACACGGTGACTAATAGTCAGAACCCACAGGTCCAACGAAAGCTTGATCAGATCGACCAACTCTGTACCGAGATGGATGTAATCAAGGTCGAGGTCCAAGAGTGGAAGGGAAAGATAGATCGTTTGGCATTGAAAAAGGAGACTGCCCCGGCGCAGCTAGCCTTGGTGAAGGCTCAACTTTGAGCGGTAAGAGAAAAAGCTTAGGTCAGGTCCCAAAAAAATCGAGGGCCTCCAGTCTCAACTGGGCTCGGTTGTTACCAATAGGTATACCATTTCCAAAGAGCATAAAGAAACCATGTTAGTGCCTGAAATAACCAGGGCTGATGCCGATGTGATGGTGGCCCAGTACAAAGCTGATACTGAGGTGTCCCACCACCACATGAAATATATGTTGAATATATGAAGTGGCATTCCCAAAGGGAGGCCCTCGAAGAGGTTCATTGATACCTAGGGATTTTAGCCTATATTTGCTCTCTTTTGCTTAGGTTTTGGGTCAAAAATGCAAAAAGGTATCCCTGAAAGCTGACTTAATGTGTTTGTTTGCATGGTTTGGTCAAAATGAGGCAAAGAAGCCTTAATCAACTCATAAAGGAGTCAAACTTATATAAATCCAAGGAAGGGACTGGAGCACTGACAACGGCAGAAAAGTGCGGCCGCATAAGGAATACCGCTGAGGCGACCACTATTATGTGGTCCGCAAAAGTGAGATTCAGACAAACTATTTTTAGCTCAAGAACCAACGTTGACCGCGATGGAAAAACGCGACCACAAAATCTATGGCGTGACCGCTGATGGATTTTAGCTTAGAGCTTATATCAAGGTTCAGAGACTCTACGTTTTTAGCTTAAGTGAATAATGTGGTCCGCATCCAAATTATGCGGTCGGGTCTATTTCTCACGCGGAGGTGGTTAAAATTATGCGGTTCGCGAATTCAAGCTCTACCCAAGCCCAATTATGAAGAAACAACGGACCGCGCTCATTATTCCACGGCTGCAAAATATCAAATGCTAACGCGGTCAGAATTAGCGTCCACGAATTCTCCTCCATGGGCATTGTTGTCCAGAAATTTTAGTTTAGTATAAATAGCTTTTGATATTTTTAGGTCAAGTTTTGTTAGAAAGAACACGTGAACGACTGGTTTTTACCTTTTTGAGTAATTTTAGAGTAGATTTATCTTCAATATTTAAATTTTCATCTTGTATTTGAATATTATGGCTTATATTTCACGTTCATCTTTGAGTTATACTGTTATTATGACTAGCTAGACCCCAAAGCTAGGGTTGTGACCAAACCCTAGTATGGGTATTTAATGGGTCTTGAATTTTAGGGCCTAATTGTATATGGGTTTGTGATATTTATCCTAATTCATGCTTTAATTGTAGAATTGGTGGTTGCAAACACAGATTCGTGTCTTTATGACTTTGACTCTTCTTGAGAAAGAGGGACTAAGTCTTGAAAAATTAGGCTAACAAAGAATAGGGGTGAATTAAAGAGATTGATAGTCCCAATTAAAGGGTTAAACCTAGAGATAGTAATACCCGACTTGAGCCAATATCATTTGTTATGCATGAACACCCATTTGGACTTGAGAAAGCCAAATTGGGCAAAGTCACTCAAACTACCGAGAGGTATAGAGTGAGCACTTATGTGTGATGGTTATATTATTACCCCAATCATAACAAGCTTGCCCTAAATTCTCTATAACTGTTAGATATCCACCTAGGCGGAAGTGACTACCCTAGTCCCTTTAATCTTTGAAAGCAACCGACAAAAAATACTGTTCTTAGTTTTAAATATTGCATGCTATAGAATAGAAGTAGAAGTAGAAAACAAAACCAACTATTTGTAGAAGTACAATTAAGAGCAAAAACCACATCTCTTCTCGGATATAAACCTAACTCCAAATTAATTAACTCCCTGTAGATTTGATCCCGATCTTTGTTGGGTAAAACTCCATCGACTATCCTTGCTACTCAATAGTAGTGCAGGTTTGGAATTGATCAATTCTTGGCACCGTTGCTGGGGAGTTAAACAGTTTTAACCCCGAGTATTTGTGTGTTTTGTTTTTCTTTCCTTCCATTTTTCTAACTTGTTTTAGGTACAAAATGGATCTTAAAAATGATGGTCCCAGAAATTTGCCATTGGGGGAGGAGGTAGACGATGATAATGTGGATGAGATTCAACCCAAACCACAAGCATAAAGGAGAGGCCGATCACCTCATGATAATATGCCAAACCCTCCCCCACCTCCAACAAGGACAGCACATCAGGTGTTGTCCAACGAAGGATACGAAAGTACAATAGTCTCGCCCGGATTAGGGAGGGAAACTTCCAACTAGCTGTATGCGGTAAAAATCAGAAGACTTGATTTTCGCTATCAAGAAAACTTCGGAAGCCTTCCTCAAGACCCCGAGGATGGAAGGCCATGATCGAGTCCTCGGCCTCAAGGCTCATCGAGGTTTGAATCAAAGTAAGCAGGGCCCGAGGCCAGGGTGAGAGAATATGTCTTCGAAGCATAGGGCTACACCTGATAGGGCCGGTCTATCTGTAACCTACTGAAATGATGTACAATAGGCCGTCCCATCTTTCTACTCTTGTAAATAATATATGCATACTTTACCGAGTCCCCTCGCCTATATAAGGGGGACTCACCCCATCTTGTAAGGGACTGATGTTGCTCTACTTCTCCAATAAGTAATAATCTCTCTCTCTCTCTCTTTCTTCCAAGTTATTAGTGTTTTCCACCCCGAGGTCGCTCTATCATTTTATTGTTCTTCGTTTGTTCTTCATTATTTAGCTCAAGATTGACAGTATAAAGCCTTGCTTATATATACTTATATGTTATCCCCTTACCGAATACCCTCGATAGGACTACCTATGATAGGCCCGAGGTATTTACTGGCTTGGTCTAAGCCCGAAAACGTCCCCTTACTAGTTTGATTGTTATTTTGGTTAGCTTGATATTTACTGTTTCACTCCATATTTAGCACTAATCACCCTTTCCAAACTACCTTGAGAATAGATCACGTATTTTTAGAATTCCATTTATAAATTTAATTGTTGTTACTATTTTCACAGTAAACAATAGCCAACATGGTGCTTATACTCTTGGAACAGAGGGGTTTCTTCACCGGAGCTCTACACCAAAATGCCTACAAGCATCTCAAGGGTTTTGCTGATACATACTGGGGGATCAAGCAAACTAACATTTATAAGGACGCGTTGAGATTAAGACTTTTCCCATTTTCTCCAAGGGGGAAGGCTTTGGATTGGCTTGAAAGGTTTCCCAACCATTCCATCACCACTTGGGATGTGTTGGCCGAGAAATTAGTAAATTTCTTCTCGCCGGGACATATGGTAAGGCAAAGAGATGAGATAATTGCCTTTAAACAAGAGCCAAATGAACCGCTTCATGAGATTTGGGAAAGGTATCGGACGATGGTTAAAGAATGTCCGAACAATGACATGACTGAAGCCATGATCCAGCAAATATTCCACTGTAGCATCAACACTACCAACTAGTGTGTAGTTAACCAACTCACCGGGGGAAACATCATGATCACACCTTATGCTAAGGCATGTGATATACTTGATGAGATGGCAGATACTTCCTCGGCGTGGCAAAGTCGAGATAATGTGCCACAAGGTGATCCCAATGTCATTCGCCTATGTTGATACCCAATTTTTTCCTATATATACTTAATATGCAAAACACCTTCAAAGTAGCATATGTATGCATATACGAGCATGTCTAAGGGTTTTATTATTTTTGCATATTCTTAAAGGTTTTTAATTAATTTATTTCCTTTTTTATCCCTAAAATCCCAATAATTATTTCCAAAATTATTATTTTGATAATTCATCTATTGTATTTCTATATTTATGCCAAATAAGGCTAAAGTAATTTTTACAAATTTTTTACAATTTTATTCGGTATTTTTAAAGCTAAATTACGCAGAACTATAATATTAGCCACTTTAAAGTTTAATTATGTTTTAGATGCTTAAATTAGATTCTATATTTTTAAATTATTAATTATATGCTATAAATAACTTTAGTACTTTCAATTTATTTTTTAGAAGCCATTTACTATTTCTTATAAATTTAAAAGGGAAAACTAGCTATTTAAATAAAAGCCTCTTTTGTATTTCAAATTTAGCCCAAATCAAACCCCCAATTCCCCGCCCCAATTTCTAATTAAACCCGACCCTAACCCTTTTAAACCCTTCCCAAACTCGGATACCCACCTACCCCATTTATTCTAGGCCGTTGATCAATCAGATCAACGTCCACCATTCCACCTGCCTAAAATAAACCCAAATGACCCTTAATCTAATTCATTTCTATCAACCCGCCGCCTATGAATCCCCTTCCTCTCCAATTCTCTCTGCAACCTCACTCAAATCCTAGCCGCCCCCCACCTAAATCAACCCTAATCCCCTTCGATCCTGACTCAATCCATGGGCTCCCATGGCTGTTTGAGATGTATACCGGTCTCATATGTCTACTGGTTGCCTAGTTTCGTAAATTTCATGGAAAGATTTCGAAGAGATCTAGTCCAGTCTTTGCTTAACTTCTATCCATGGCCTTTTTGCCATCCATGGCCTTTCAAGTCAAATCCATGGCTTTTCCGACTAGATCGGTAACTTTTTGAAGTTTTCTCACTCTTTTGGGTTCTTCGAAACCCTAACTTTTAAGGTTTTTGGATTTTCTTTCCGATCTATCTTAGATCCGTGTATGTTATGAACTTTTTGTCATTTTACTCAAAGGTTTCTTCGATTTTTTTCAAAATGACTCTTCGTCTTCAACGATTAGGATTTTCTTAACCTCTTTTAAAACATCTCTTCTCCAATTTTTAGTGTTGTTTTATGATTTTACTATATTTAAATGAATTTTTAATAATTTTTTCTACCTGGTTCATCGTGTTAAAACCCTAAGTATTTTTGTTTTATCCGAGGTTTGGAACTGTCTTTGTTTATTGTATGTACTTGTTTCGAATGAGTTCTTTGTGTTTAGATATTTTTCTTTGTTTAACTTGACTGATTCTGAGTTCTTTCCTTGTAAGCCAGCTCTGTTAAAACCCAAATTTCTTAAAATTCCTCTTCACTTATTACTATAAGTTTAAAGACTTTCTCGTTTATGTGTGTTGATCTTTTTTACCTGTTAGGTTGGTTTCACTATGGTTCTATGTGTGAGCCATTGTCGGTGCCCCCCTTTTTTCCCCTTCTTTAAAAGAAATAAATCGGGTTTACGACATTATGGACAAAACAACTCTTATTCCCTTTTTAGGAATCGGCTTATGAAATTTGAAGATTCGCTACCTAATGATTATAGTGCATTAGGACACTTTAAAGAAAAAGAAGAAGATTTTTGAAAGAAAACCTGAGTTCGGGTAAGGGCTTGAGATTATCTCGAGGGGAAGGTGTTAGGCACCCCTCAAGATCCACTAGTGTGGTTCCCGGCCATGCTTAATTGTGACTTTAAAATAGAAGGGAACAAGTAAGGTTTGCACATAGTAGTTACAAATAAGTAAAAAATAAATTTAGAAAGGAAGGAAAGGACATAAATGATTTTAAAAGAGAAGGATTAATTGGAAGAAAACATAAATTTAAGAAGAACATTATACAAATAAAGAAAAGGAAAGGGGGTCCTAGGTTTAAATACAATATGGATCACATCGGTGCAATACCCTGCATACACTCCTCAAGAGAGGGGTCGCCTATGATATTAGCGCACCGGTCATCATCTCCATATTCTACCCTTCCCGCCCCGTAAAGGTTATTTATACCTGTGGATTGGTCACGAATGCTTATTGCGTGCTATTACTCGTCCCGTCTTATAGGTCCTAGAGGGTGTTTAGGACCACTATTCCTATAAGGTAAGGACTAGGCTGAACCCTTAGGTTTAAAGGTCAAAATGCTAAGCGACATACATAACAAATAGGACTACACGTAAAGAAATCATATAAAGGGCATGTAAAAGGATCAAATATCCCTCCATAGATAGGCATATAATCAGCATGTATCAAACACATTGAAGGTCTAAAAAATGAGAATTTTAAAAGCAAGAATGTTAAAGATAGGTTTCCGAAAGTTGGAGAGAAAGTAGAAAGTTGACGAATTTCAGAAGTAAAAGAGGGCAATAAGTATATAGAAATTAGTATGGAAACATATTTTGAAAATCATAGTAGAGATATTAAAGACACAGTACTTTGAGAAGTTTTAGAAAATAGTAGCATCATTCTGGGCTAAAAAAAAAGTAACTCAGTAGAAAATATATAGCACAGATGTGATTATCTAAGAATAGGACAGAAGTTTAGTGGGAAAATCAAGAAGACTTCAGAGAGGCCGAATTCAGAGAGTTAAAAGAGGCTGAGTAGCCTAAAACATGATTAAAAATGATCAATCGATTTTATTCGGCCTAAGGCTTGCCTAGGCATTATATACATTACCTGTTTACCTTAAAGGTGAGCATGCATATTAATCCAGTTTTAAGAAGAAGACACAATTAATCAAACTTGTGTTGTTAAATAAAACTAGTGAGGCTTTCAAGCAATTTCAACTCAAACAAAAATCTTAGGTAACATGATGTCTAATGCACATAAGGGTCCTAAAATATGGTATCTAAATGTAGTAGCAATCCTTGTAACAGTAGTTAGTTGGTTATCAACTAATTGTGATTACGAAGTGAGTATAATAACAAGATGGAAGTAAAAGAGCCTAATACAGGATTTCTAATCGTGTGAGATGCATGTCCTATGAAGGATATCTATTGCACAAGTAAGTAGTAAAGCCCTACAAGCATGTTTTCTTCCTGTAACCCTTAAACTAGCATGCATAACCCTCCCTGATTTCACTATAAACCCCAATCGTTCATTACAAGTTATTACATACCAAGGCAATTAAATTACAGTAATGAAGATGTCAAAAATAAGAAGTTATTTTACAGGGAGCCTTCAACCAGGCCTAAGTCTCCAACCTCACTTCTTTCTAGTTTCACAGCCTTTTACCAAGGTTTGGGGGTGCGACAAAGCTCCCTAAGGGCCCATTGAGGCCCTTGGCCAATACCAGGTATCCAAACAAGTTACATTGAACAAACGCAAGTGTGGAATTACCAGCCTTGTGCATCAAAATTCAGTGGGTACTCAAGGTACCCAAAGCAATGCTTACACAAAGGGGGTAGAACCTAAATTCTAGGAGTAGTGAGATTGTGATAGAGCTTTAAAGAGATTGAGTTGAAAAATAGTTGAAAGAAGGTCCATAGAGAGCCAGTCTTGAAAAAACAACAGAAGGGGTGATAGGGTTCTTTTAAAGCAATTGAATTTAAAAAAGAGAAAACAATTAAAGATGATCCATATAGAATCAATTTTGAAAGAAAACAACAGAACAGACAATATCAGGTTAGAGGATCCCATAGGGGAAAGGGGAAGGGGAATATGGGAAAGGGGAATGGGTACAAGTAACTCCTAAGTGAGAACACAATTACATATACACAGGCATCAAAGAGAAGCACTTCAGAACTTAAACAATCAAGCAGGTTTCAACCAAAGAGATCAGGACTACGTGCTGATAATTGTACTGGGGTTTAGGGATAAGGAGAAACATGCATGAGACAAATAAGGAGAGTAATGGGCATGCTAGATTAAGATAGGCATATCAATTAACATAGAGGCATGCTAATTGCAGTAAGAACAACAAAAACCTAAGTAAAAGCATAGAAGAAACAGGATGAAGCGCAGCAGGTATAAAAGCATGTTGTTTTGAGAGCTGTAAATCAAATGGAGGGCATACTAGTTGAGGATGCAGTAATATAGAGTAATAGTGAACAACAATATGCAGAGGAGTGAGCAATAGTGTGCAGAGAAGTGAGCAGCAATAGTAGTGAAGTGAGCAGCAATAGCAGAGAAGTGAGCAGCAAGTAGGCAGACCCAAGCAAGTAGCAATGTAGAGAGCAATAGAACAGTAAAGTAGCCTAAAGCTCAGCCTGGGTTTCAAACCAGTTGAGTAACCAATATTCACTGGGGAAGTGAGAGAGGTTATGTAGAAGAAAGAGAGAACACTAAGTATGTTTTTATGTAAGAGAGAGTTCAGAATAATGAATTCTGTTCGTGTGTTATGCTAAAGAGAGGGTAGAGTATTTATAGTTTTGAAAACCAATAGAGATTAGGGTAACAAGTACATAATTATGGAAACAATACCAATTGGAATCAATCACAGGACCTAATTCATTTTAAATAGGGATTTATGATTCGAATTGGAGTACAGGTTATATCAGATAAAGGAAAGAATCAATTAGACGACTGATTACACCATAGTAAGAGTAGTAAGGCATGTAGTATGTAATAAGGGCCAGATACATAATGCTTCAAGTAAGGAAAGCATATACTGAATATTTGAAAATATATTTAAGAGCACAAATATGGTAAAAATATAAATTAACTCTGAAAATTAGTCAAAGAATCACGGACGAGACTAAAATCAGAGGGAATCAGTTCTAAGTATAGAGAGCATTTCACATGTAAGGAAATAATTCAGAAATCAGTGTAAGAACTTCTAAGGAAAGCACATACAAATCAGGGATTCGAAGAGATGCACAAAAATTAGTAGAATAATAGTTAGACTTATAAAATACAATAGGCATAAGAATCAGAGAACCCTAAGCAGGAAAATCACAGGTTCAGTAGAAGACCGGAACCCTAGTAAAACTTAAAGCATGGAACTCGGATTAACCAGAAAACAAACAAGCTCATAACACAAACATAAACATATAATACAGGCACAATCACATAATACTGAAAAAGGAGCAGAAGATATAGTGATTTTTAAAGGGGGCTGAGCAACCCTAGTTTTGAAAAGAAGAATAGAACGTTGAAAAACTTGAATTAATCGAAGAAATCGAGTAGTGAGTAGTGT
>MU683974.1:0-45699 GCA_026770625.1 Nicotiana glauca
ACAAGAAATTGGTACGTGTTATTTGTGTGAACTATTTGTGAATTTTGGTTGTTTCACGGGTGTCAAGGCAAGATGACCTATTTCATGAATTCTTGTGATTAATATGTTTTGAACGTTGTTGGTTAAGTTTTTTCAATATAATGGTGTAATTAATTGGAAATAAACCAAATGTGATTGTGAAAGTGTTATGTGGCAAGAGTTGAGAAACAAATGATGGAAAGAAATCGTAATTCATGCAATTGGAATAACTGTGGTAATAACATATATGGCTTGTCGTGGGCAATTATCATTGTGACATAAAATGCATATGAGGTGTTGAATAAGATGGAAATGATATTGATGGCTACGGAAATTCTTGTGGATTGTTGTGGTTGTTCTTTAAGAATTGTTTTTGTTGTTCTTTGTGAATTGTTGTTGTTGTTGTGTTGTTTGTGAATTGTGACTTGTACGGTGGGATCGGGTTGCGCGCCGCAACACGAAGTAATAAGGTGTGGATTGTGGTGATAAGGGTGGCTGAGGTAATAAGGGTGGCCGAGGTAGTAAGGGTGGCCGAGGTAATAAGGGTGGAAAAGTGATCGAAATCACTATTGAAATGAAATTATGAAAAAGATTGTGAAATNATACATACCAGTACAATTCAAATGTACTGACGTCCCTTTTGCCGGGGGCGTTACATTCGTGTTATGATTGTAGGTGGTTCTATAACAGGTAATTTAGCCCATCGACAGTAGTGCCTCCTCTCCGTCCCATCAGTTGCATTGGTGAACCCCATTTCCTCTTGGGGTCATGTGTGGTTCATGACACCTTCTTTTGAGTTTATTGTGTATTGTAAGGTATAGCCGGGGTCTTGTTGCCGACAAGTATTGGTTGAGTTCCTAGTATTCATAGAGGCTCCGTAGACACATTGTGGGTGGTGTATAAAAGTATTTTGGGTAGTAACTGTACGGTTAGGAATCGTGGTCCACGTTGGTAAATGTTGTATGTATTTTTGTAAGTACTTGGTATCAAATGTTGGAATTGATAAGAAGTAGAAATGAATTCAAGTTGTAAGTTTATGCTTAAGTCTTAAATTGCAATTTCAAAAGAATAATGTATATTGGAATCACGGGGTAACGCGTGTGATAGAAAAGGCAATTCCAGGTCCGCTTGACTGGGGTCCTCCGGTTGAGCGCCGGTCGTGTCCCTCGGTTTTGGGGCGTGACAAGATCGGACCGGGCGTGGGTCATCCTTCTATTTCTTTTCCCACCATTTTCCATTTACACCTATTTTATTATTATTTATTAAATAACGAACCCAATAATCCCCCACATGAATTGGCAATGGCTATAAACTTAAAGGAATGCACGGACGTGTGTGTTTTACAAGCAAGAATTGATTGCCTCTGGATGAGTAGGTTTCCCTTTGAACTTTCCGTAGTGAACTTATATCGGATATACTCGGTCAATCGGTAGATTTTATATCTTTGAACCGCCGAGCTTTGTTGTATACCTAGACAACATAAGTCACACAATCAATCTTTAACCATCTATGGTTCTCACGGTTATGTTCGTTTCAGCTATGAACACCGCCTGGTTTCATGAGTGCTTAGAGAATGGGCTTTTACTTTCATTCTCCTTGAAGCGGCTTACACTTCACACTCACATAGGTGATTCCTAAACGTGTAATCCTAAAGACACACTATCTGGTCATATCCTACCAGACTTAGCAAATCATTAAAAAGCTTTAAGCTTTATTGACTCATCAAAAAGCCTTAATGCTTTACCTTATTTTTGAACATTGTCTTCATCACGAGAATGGGTTGAGTTAGTTGCCAATGTTGAACCATCATTCATAACTTTGTTTGATCTCTTTGAACCTAGCTCTTGGGATCTCCAGTCTGCTAGGTAGAGTTACCGCCATGATGACTTGTCCTAGGCCTTTAACCCCATTCCCTTTGATGATCTTTCAACTGCCTCTCTAGATAGGCCTTTTGTAAGTGGATACGACACGTTATCTCTTGACTTTACGTAGTCAATTGTGATAACACCACTAGAGAGTAGTTTTCTAACGGTATTGTGTCTCCGTCGGATATGACGAGATTTTCTGTTATACATAACGCTCCCTGTCCTATCTATTGCCGCTTGGCTATCACAATGTATACATATAGGTGCCAAAGGTTTGGGCAAAAATGGAATATCTTCCAAGAAATTCCGGAGCCATTCAGCTTCCTCATCGGCCTTATCTAAAGCTATGAATTCAGATTCCATTGTAGAACGGGCGATGCACGTTTATTTGGATGATTTCCAAGACACTGCTCCACCCCCAATTATGAAAACATATCCACTCGTGGATTTAATTTCAGATGATTCGGTGATCCAATTTGCATCACTATATCCCTCAATCACTGAAGGATATTTGTTATAATGCAAAGCATAATTTTGGGTATGTTTGAGATATCCCAAAACTTGTTTCATTGCCATCCAATGTATTTGATTGGGATTACTTGTAAACCGACTCAGTTTGCTAATAGCACATGCTATATCTGGTCGCGTACAATTCATGATATACATCAAACTTCCCAATACTCTTGCATAGTCCAGTTGTGAGTCACTTTCGCCTTCATTCTTTTGAAGTGCATAACTCACGTCAATTGGAGTCTTGGCAATTTTGAAATCCAAATACTTGAACTTGTCAAGTACCTTTTCAATGTAGTGAGACTGTGATAATGCTAGACCTTGTGAAGTCTTGCGAATTCTGATTCCTAAGATCACATCAACAACTCCTAAGTCTTTCATGTCGAATTTGCTAGTCAATATGCGCTTTGTAGCATTTATATCTGCCATACTTTTGCTTATTATCAACATGTCATCAACATATAAACAAACAATGACTTCATGACATGGAGTATTTTTAATGTAAACACATTTATCACACTTGTTGATTTTAAATCCATTTGCTAACATTGTTTGGTCAAATTTTGCATGCCATTGTTTGGGTGCTTGTTTATGTCCATAAAGCGACTTAACAAGTTTTCACACTTTCTTTTCTTTATCAGGAACCACAAAACCCTCAGGTTGTTCCATGTAAATTTCTTCCTCCGATTCTCCATTTAGAAAAGCTGTTTTAACATCCATTTGATATATTTCAAGACCATACACGATCGCTAGTGCCACTAACACCCTAATAGATGTTATCCTCGTTACTGGCGAGTAAGTGTCAAAGTAATCAAGGCTTTCCTTTTGTCTATAATCTTTGACAACACGTCTTGCCTTATATTTGTCAATAGTACCATCAGCTTTAATTTTCCATTCAAAGATCCATTTCGAACCTAAAGGCTTATTTCGTGGAGGAAGATCAACCAATTCACATGTATGATTATCCAAAATTAATTGAATCTCACTATTGACTGCCTCTTTCCAAAATGCTGAATCAGAAGACGATATAGCTACTTTAAAAGTTTGAGGCTCATTTTTAAGCAAGAATGTCACAAAATTTGGTCCAAAGGACGTAGATGTTCTTTGACGTTTGCTACGCCTTGGATCTTCTATACTTGGAGTATTTTCCTTTGGTTCTTCCCGAGGTCATTTAGGTTTTTCACTTAACGACTCACTTTCAGTTTTATACGGATAGATGCTTTCAAAGAATTCAGCATTATTTGATTCCATTACTGTATTAACATGAATCTCGGGATTATCAGATTTATGAAACAAAAATCAACATGCTTTACTATTTGTAGAATATCCAATGAAAATGCAATCTACTATTTTTGGTCCAATTTTAACCCTTTTAGGTAAAGGAACCTGTACCTTTGCTAGACACCCCCACACTTTGAAATATTTCAAGTTGGGTTTTCTTCCTTTTCATTTTTCATATGGAATAGATTGCGTTTTGCTGTGGGGTACTCTGTTGAGTATTCGGTTAGCTATAATGATAGCTTCCCACCACAAACTTTGCGATAATCCGGAACTTATTAATAAAGAATTCATCATTTCTTTTAATGTCCGATTTTTCCTTTTTGCAATTCCGTTGGATTGAGGTGTATAAGGTGCAGTAGTTTGATGGATAATTTCATATTTCGAACATATTTCTGCAAACAGAGATTCATATTCTACACCTCGATCACTTCTAATCATTTTGATCTTTTTATTCAATTGATTTTCTACTTTATTCTTGTATTGCTTAAATCTTCAATTGCTTCATCCTTACTATTAAGCAAATAAACATAACAATATCTAGTGCAATCGTCAATAAAAGCAATAAAATACTTTTTCCCACCTTGAGATGGTGTCGACTTCATATCACAAATGTTAATATGAATTAAGTCTAAAGGATTTGAATTCCTTTCAACAGACTTATAAGGATGTTTTACAAACTTAGATTCAACACATATTTGACATTTTGATTTATTACACTTGAATTTAGGCAATACTTCTAAATTAATTAATTTCTGCAAGGTTTTATAATTGACATGTCCTAAACGAATATTCCATAAATCATTTGACTCCAATAAATAAGAAGAAGCTGAAATTTTATTCATACTGTCAACAACCATTACATTGAGTTTGAAAAGGCCCTCCGTGAGGTAGCCTTTTCCAACATACATTTCGTTCTTGCTTGCAAAAACGTTATCAGAAACAAATACACATTTGAATCCATTATTTACAAGTAAAGAAGTAGAAACTAAATTTTTCCTAATAGTAGGAACATGAAGAACGTTGTTGAGCATTAACACCTTGCCGGAAGTCATCTTCAGGAATATCTTCCCATAACCTTCAATCTTGGCTGTTGCATTATTTCCCATGGAAATTTCTTCTTCCGGACCAGCAGTAGAGTAAGTCGCAAATGCTTCTTTGACAGCACAAATATGTCGAGTGGCTCCAGAGTCAATCCACCACTCCTTCGGATTTCCAACTAAATTGCATTCCGAAAGCATTGCGCAAAGATCATCAATCTCATTATTCTTCTCCACTATGTTGGCTTGTCCCTTCTTCTTATCCTTTTTCGGGAGACGAGAATCTGGGCTTTTGTGATCAACTTATCCACAATTGTAGCAGCTGCCCTTGAATTTCTTTTTGTTCTGATCCTTAGTTTGTCCAGAAGACCTCTTCCTCTTCATACTTTTTGGAGCAGTCTCTTCAACGATATTAGCTCACATGATCGTTGAATTTCCACGAGACTTCTTCTCGGCTGGTTTGTTGTCTTCCTCGATCTTTAGACGTATCACAAGATCTTCCAACTTCATTTCTTTGAATTCGTGCTTCAGATAGTTCTTGAAATCTCTCCACGAAGGAGGTAATTTTTCAATCATAGCAGCTACTTGAAATGCTTAATTCACGACTATACCTTCAGCAATAAAATCGTGAAAAATAAGTTGAAGCTCCTAAACTTGGGTTCCCATAGTTTTGCTGGCTATCATTTTATAGTCTAGAAACTTGGCAACCACGAACTTCTTCAAACATGCATCTTCTGTCTTGTACTCTTCTCAAGTGCGTCCCATAATTCTTTCAAAGTATTCATTGCACTGTACACATTGTACAAGTCATCTTCTAAAGCACTTACGATATAGCCTTTGCAAAGAAAATCTTTCTGCTTTCATGCCTCAACAACCATGAACTTTTCATTATCCGACATGTCCGCAGCAGGCACTGGAGGCTCTTCACTAGTGAATTTCTACATACCAAGTGTGGTAAGCCAGAAGAACACCCTTTGCTGCCATCCTTTGAATTTGGTTCCATAAAATCTCCCCAGTTTCTCAGCCGGAGGAACAACTGTGCGGCTTGACGAGGCTATCGTCGTTGCACCAATAGTCGCAGCAGGATTTCTATTTTCATTTTCCATTTCTTACTGTCAACAACAGAAGAAATCAATTAATGGCAAAACTAAAACAGTAAATAATACTGTAATCAATAAATAATACGTAAAAAACAACTAATATTTTTATATACTGTTTTACAGAAAAACGATGAAGTTTTTATGTTCTTCAAATCATTTTTTGAATTTCAATAGTTTGATGAAGTTTTTATATCTTCATACCAGAATAGTAAAATTCAGACAGGATACAGAATATATTAAATATAATTTTCTTAAGATTGTTATTAATCTGTATTGCTGTAAGTAAATAAAATAGTAATCTTTATGAAAAATAAAACAGGAAGTTAGTAGAAACAATTCTGAAAAATAATATTCGAACTTCAAAATAATTTTTGAAACGTTGAAGGAACAAATCGAGCCCACTGAATACACAGTGTGTCCTTAAAGAAATTATTCCCCTCAAGTACCCGAGGTTATGGAATATATCCTCCCAGGATAGAACGATTTAACCATTAAGGTATAGCGTCTTGTTGTTGTACGTTATATATAAAAATATCTTTTTTTTAAAACACCTATTAAAATATTTTAAGTCCAAAAAGATAATATATAGGTTTCAGACTCTGTTATACCCGTTTGGGTATTGTACAACATATATTCAAATGTTTGGTCCAAAACATTTTCTTAGTTTTGAATAATTTTTCTAATCGAAAAAACGGAGTTGCTATTTTTTTTTTCTTATTGACTATAGAGGTGATGCTTTGCCTAATTTGGGTTAGGCTTGAATTAAAAATGATGCTTATATAAGCAACTAGTGGGAATCGCCCGTGCTAAGCACAAACCCAATAGCGTAATTGTTTCTAATAATATTTAGTAAATGGTTTCCCACTTTATCAATTCTGTAGGAGCCTAAATTATCTAAAGGAAAATGTCATGTTCCATTGTCTGGTTTGGTATCTTATACCAATCGAGAGAGATAATGTTTTTTTCGTACCCTGTAAACGAACCACAAGTCAATATTATGTATTCAACAGGAAGTGTCACAGCTTAGGCTACACCTCCGAGAAACCTATTACAATAGGCAGATCACCTCTTTTATTATAGTAGATAGACAACATTTGTGGACTACAGTAAATATTTTCAACCAATCTGACATTGTAAATGCACATGTAATGTCATGTATCAGTTCATACATGTGGTAATTTAATGAAGGATTGAAAATATATATTTTTATTTTATAATAGAAGAATGGTTTATCAATTCTTTGTGCTTGCCAATCTCAAAGCAATCATTTGATATTCTGTGGCATCATGAAGTCAATACCAAAAAAAATTTAAATGGTTGATAGATTCTTTTTGTCAATTTTGACACAGGTAAACTCGATTGGAACAAAGGAAAAAATTGTACAGATACTTTATTTTCTTTATTTTCTCTTTCAGAATATAGATACTTCTCTTAGTTGGAAAGAAATTAAATGTACTAAATCAAAGTCGTATACTTATGTCAACAAATATGCTATGTTTCCATTGAACACTTTAGAACTGAAGAAATAGGAAGCTTGTCGTTATGTATAGTAGCATTCAAATCTCAAGTCAAAAACAACAAGTAATAAATCCAGTATTATGTATAAGTCATACCAATGTAACTAATGACTTCAAAAGAAATGTGATGTAGAAACATCACTTAGAAAATAGTGTAAACCTTATAGTTAGGACAAAGACTTCAGAGAGAGAGAAGTGAAAAGATATTTTTAGTAATGTTAAGATGCAATTGGTTATAGAGATTTGCATTTGAACAGATAAGAGCTCAAAATAATAGATTGCTTATTGCCTCTTCAAGTCAACCTCTATTCATGACAAACATATTAGTCTTTAGATGAAAACTCCAACCATGCTAAACATGAAAACTCTAATCACACAATTTTTAATCCACATATTTCAGTAATTTCAAGATCTATTTCTTTACCCTTACAAAAAAAAAATCAAGATCCATAAAAATGTGCAACATAGTATGCCCAGAACTGGGCAACAAAATAGGAAAAAATATATCAATAAATTTTTGACAATGCCATTCCAATGGGACAAAAATTAGCTATTTAATCCTTTATAACTTACTTATAATAGCTGATGAATAAATCACAAGTTAAATCTTAAATATGCGAAGCCATGATTTTAACGAGGGAAAACAGAAGGCTACAAACTTCTATAAGATCATTTTTTTCTCATTTGATGAAAAAGTAAACAAGCAGAATTCAACATGTTAAAACTATTATATACTTAGTAATAATCAATAAGCACTTCAAACATAAATATGATTAAATTTTATCTATTCAATCAGTAATAACTGTAAAAACTAAAGGCGCTCATGATGAAAAAGTGATGCCATAAATTATCTCTGTTGCAATGTGACGTGGTTGACGCTTGAATTCCACAGAGTTTGGAAAAAATCTCAAATCTAATCGGTTTGAAGTGAATCTGCATAATACAAAAAAATCTATTGATATTTCTTTCAATACCTTGGATGGAATTTGCAAGTGGATTTCAGTATCCTGAAGGAATATGTTTATTTGGTAGTTGATGCTGCCGTGATGTCTGAAATTAGGCTGCAGACGGAAGCTTTTAGACGTGGCTTCAATCAGTTTTACTGCTGTTGTAAGCTTTTGTTGCTTGAGGATTTTGTCTGGAGTACTTAAATGATTAAGTTTTGAAGATCTGCACAGGAAATTATATACTTTGAACTCAGTATAAACAGCCGTCTAAAATAAAACTCGAATTAGAAAGAATTACATAAATTGAAAAAAATACAGTAACACACATTAGCGAAAAATGCTATGACAAATTCGGACTTACCATGTGTCACAAAGGCTGAGATAATAACTGAACTTCTTGATCCAAGCAACAATAAATTAGTTGTTGTCTCTTCAAGCTTATCTCTATTGATGACAAACATGTTACCCTTCACATGAAAACTCTGACCACGCTAAAAATGAAAACTCCAATCACACTATTTTGATCCACATATCTTAGTAATTTTAAGATCCATTTCTTTACTTTTCCAGAAAAACTCAAGATTCATGAAAATGTGCAACATCAGAACATGTGCCCAGGACTGGGCAAGAAAATGGAAAAAAATATATCAATACAGTCACAAGAAGAGACAACCAAAACAAAAGAAAATAATAACAATATTTTGCGAGGAAAAAATAACATGCTTCATATTATTTGGAAAAAAACTCACATATATGCATGCCGAAGAAGGAAGAACAGTAAGCTTCAAAATGGTAAATAAAAATAAAAGAAACGAAAAAATATTATTCAGTTATCTCAATTTTCAACCATATGTGAAACACATTGCGTAAATTAGTAGGCACAATGTTGTTGTAGTGACAACCAGCTCATTAGAACTTCATATCTAGTGCTTCTCAAATGTTCTTCTTCAACATTTTTTATTCAATAGTTTCCGGTGCTTGTAAAATATTCATTTTCAACCTTTCTTGAATATTGAAGTTTTCAAAATTTTTTAGTACTAAAGCTGCTGAAATATAATTGAACCCTTTAACACCAAACATGGCGATTAGCGTACTACCTCCTCTGCTTTGTCGGATTATAAGGATACCCAAAATCACAGACAACAAGACGAATATAACCCAAAAAAATATATATAAATAAAAAAACAAATATGCACATCAGATCAAAATCAAGCATTAAGATATAATAAATAAAATATAAACAATAAATGAGAGACCCAAATGGAGAAATAAAAGCACAACTTAACCTTTTAGGTACATGTTCCACAAACAAGATGGGTATTCTTGTATTTAAATTGTATGTTCAACTTTTTTTAGTTCAACAGACGTTATACAGTAACATGTAAAGATTCACAGAAAAGCCTTTTGAATAATTTCATCGTAAACTATGTTGTATGTAGAATGATCGTCATCGTTATCTTGGTTTGAAGGCCGAATTAATATCTTGAGACAATTGGAAGCTTTTGCTCTGGACAATGCAACGTAAAGCTGGCCATGCGAAAAATACTGGTTCTCGTAAATATATACCAACAAAATCTAATGTTTGACCTTGTGATTTATTTATAGTCATAGCAAAACAAAGTCTTACTGGGAACTGTGTTCTTTTAAACTGCACTGGGAATATTTCATCTTCTGATGACATCAATGGTATTCTCGGAATAAGCACATATGTATTTTTAAAGTCACCGCTTGCAATTTTTGCGCTTATAACATGTGTTTTGAAATCACAACATGTCAATCTTGTGCCATTGTACAAACCTTCACAAGGATTCATATTTCGTAATAATATAATTGGACAATTTTCTTTCAAAGTTAATATGTAAGGAGGTAAACCAACAGGATTTAAAGAATAAAAAAAAAATTTCATACTGACTTTGATCATTAGATTCACATGTTTCATCAATTGCAACGAATGTTTTAGCTTCTTTTGAAAATTTTCCTATAAGCATATCATTTATTTCATTTACAAAATCATTTTTTGTCGTCAAAGTAATGCGGGAAGTTACAGAAGATGCATCACATAAGAAAGCATGCATGTTAGGAAATGTTGCTTCAGATAATGCATTCAAAGATTCTTGTTCAGTAATATAAGGGACAATAAATAATTTTGGAATTTCAATTTTGTTTTCGGAAGTAAGAGGTTCTTTTCTATTTCCTATTCTCATCAAATATTCACAAAAGTCCAGATCAGTTTTTGCACGCATGTTTTCTGACAGTTGCAATTTTTCAAGTTGGGCCAAATGTCAGAATATAATAAAATCTCATGAATAAAATTTTCTCTTTTTCCGTTTCGAAGTACTGGTATAGTTTGTCTAAAATCACCACCAAAGTCAACAACTTTACCACCAAAAAGCGCATTAGTATTCAAGAGATCTTTCAAAAGTAGATCAAAAGTTTCAATCATTTTTTTTTTGCCATCGATACTTCATCCCATACAATTAATTTTGCATCTCGAATCAAACATGCAAGTGAACTTTGCTTGCTAATGTTGCAACTAAAGTTTTCATCAATATCAATAGGAATTTTAAAACGGGAATGAGCTGTACGGCCACCTGGAAGAATTAAGCCGCAACTCCAGAGGTTGCTGTTACTAGAGCAATAAGTCCTTTAGATCGCACAGTAGCTAATAAGACACGATATAAAAAAGTTCTACCTGTTCCTCCAAGACCATCAACAAAAAAAGCTCCCGCTCTGTTCGAAGATATTCTGTCTATAATCACATTGTATGCCATTTGTTGTTCACTGTTTAACTTTTGTTACAGTAATAGCTCTTCTTCAGTAACGATTATATTTCTTTCGAAGAGTATTTCTCTTGCTTCTTTGGCAGCCTTTGAGGCCTTGAAATTTTCAGCGATAAATTTATACTCATTAATGTTATGTCCCATCGAATGTAAGATGTCATTGAGACAATCTAAAACTTTATATCGAACACTTTTTGTTCTGATATCTAGTAAAACTTTGAAGTCTTCAGACATAGAGTTCTCGAATTTCTCCCACAATTCTCTTGGATTAGCAGGATCACAATATACCAACAATGTAGCAAACAAGCGTCTCAAGCTACATGGCATTTGATAACTCTCAGCTTCTAGCATACATTCAGCTAAGTTATTGTCACAATGAAGTAGTCCTCTTTTTTGAGCTGATTCTTTGAATGTATCGCAACGTACTTCATTTACAGTTAGTAGGTCTTCATATGATTTTGGTCCTCTTATATTTATTAATAATAATCTCAGATAATATCTTTCACCTTCTGTTGGAAGACATGTTACAACACGTCCAATGACATTACCCTTTGTTCGACGAGTCCACATTTTATATTGTACTGACCATACAAAATATTGTAAAAATTCTTTATATAGTAGATTGAGCTTTATTGCATCTTTATTTGTTTTGTTCATAGCGAAAAATTCCGTTAACATTATTTTTCTAATCATAGGATTATTCATAATTGAGTTTATACTCGATGCACTCTTAAAAGAAACAAATTGTTGTCCTTCAAAATGTAACTGAAGATGATAAACAGCTGGCGTCATTTCATTAATAGGGAAACCAAATAAACGCCATGTAGCCTCAGGCGGTGATACCCATCGAGCAGATTGATATTCTTTTATTTCATCTACTTCAACATTTGCGTTATTGTCATGTATGTGAAATGCGATTTTATCATGTCCTTTGCAGATGTATTTATAAATATATTTAACAACTTTAATATCTGAACAGATTTCAATATTTATGTGGCAGTTGAATTTTCCAAGTAAGAATGGATTATAAGGGACAACCCATGAGTTATCGAAATAGTGATCTTTGACTTTCACAAGTCCCGTATTCCGTCTTTTATAAACTGGGTAAGAATTTTTCTCTTTTGATGTTTGATCAGCAAAGCTTCTTGGATATTTGAATTTGCAACAACCTTTTTTATTTTTCATACATGAATTTGTAGGATTTAACTTACCATAAGGTCCATGCATCATATGTTGAAGAACAAGTTTATATAAGGTTTCTTCAGCTTTACAATCAGGTCACTCAGCACGAACAATATTGTCATAAGATTCTGGAATGAGTAGTTTGCATTCATTAGTAAGTATAATAAGGAAATGAGCATGTGATAAACCACGTTTTTAAAATTCTATAGTATACATAAAAGCTGCAACTTTTCCAAAGATATTTCTTTTTAACATATCTGTTTTTAGTTCTTCTATCTTTGCCTTAAAAACTCGACTAATTAAATCAGGTTTGTTCTGTGCTTCGTCAGTTGGTAGCAAGTGCTCTTTTATCTCGGGCCAAGATGGGTTACAAGTCATCGTTATGAATAAATCAGGTTTTCCAAACTGTTGTACCAAAAAAATAGCATCCATGTAGCGTCGACGCATGTCTTTTGGTCCGCCTATAAAAGTAACAGGAAGGAATGTTTGTTTTCCTATATTTGAAGCGTCTCTTTCTCCAGTCTTAAAATATCAATGATTCCTTGTAGTATTTCTATTCTAAAAAGATTTGGGTTGAATGGAAAAAAGTCTAATCTTGGTGTTTCAAGTTTTATGTGTTCATCTACTGAATATTGTTGAAATAATCTTCCGGAATGCAAAGTTTCATTTGTTTCATCTTCTCTCATTTGGAATTTATAACAGTAATATTCACGAATAGAGATATTATTTCTTTTTCATTTTCCCTTTTCAAGATTTTGAGCTTCCATGTTAAGATATCCATCAACAGAACACATATTTCTAATACTTGATAATTCTTCGTGTTCAGAATAGGCTCGATGTTTAGAAGTATCTTTTGGTTGTATAATTTTTTTAATGCCACAGTGCCATCCACTTTGACCATATGGAAATAATAGTGGATATTGTAGCGGATCATAACATACGTAATAGTAGTTCACTATTTGAGATCTGTTGCTATGAGTGTAGATTCGAATATGAGGTGCAGAACTAACTTCGGTGATTTATTTTTCAACCCATATCCCTGCAACTTTTGATATAGTAGGAAGATTGTATACACATTGATCCAAACCTGAGTCAGATTTAAGTGCAATATTGTAGTTCGATAGATTTGGAACATCTATTAGGGATTTTAAGAAAACAGAGTATGGATTAATTCTCAGTATGTTCATTAGATTTTTGACTATTGATTCATGGATTTTCTCAGAGAAAGCCATTCTGTTAGCTAATTCGTTATCGTTGTCATAGAAGTATAGTTGTAGATTTTTTGCTATTCCACTCGGAGGCAGCAAATTATTTATAAAATGGTACATCTTTCCCTGAACTCTAAATGTATAAATACCACGATTTTTTTTTGCTAATTCTTTATCATAATTTACACCAAGTGATGTAAATGCAAACATATTATTGTATGTTCTGATATATGTTCGAAAATCTTTACATTCTTCAGTAGTCCCTAAATATAAATTTTGTAGTTCAGCAGGCATCTCATGTGAAACTAACTTGATCGAACCATTGTTACAGCAGAATCCAGGTGGTTCATATTTAAATTTTTTTGCACCACAAAATTTACAGTTAGGAACAGCCTTCAAGGGAATATAATCGGATTGTAATTGACCTACGTATGTATAACTCTTTTTTTTGAGTTATAACCTGTATATTTAAGTATTATTAGCATAAAATTATCAATTAAGTAATATATAACAGTATCATAATAAAAGATTGGTGCAAACCTTTTTTCCCAACCATTGTTGAGCTCATACTATTATTTACATTATATGCACGTGAAGTTGATCCTAACGTCAAAAAGTAATAAATTATGAATAAATAAAGGCATAATGTAAAAATCAACATTGCATTCTTGATACTTTCCTACTTCAAATGAGTAGAATGGATAATTTATAATCTTTCGCTTGTCAAATGTAACTTCCAAAGCATCAACGTGACGCTCATTGGCTAATAGGGGAAAAATAACACACATTTACCGTTATTCAATTATACTCACGTGCAAAAAGCGTGAAGGGACATTTCTAAAAAAATAAAATAACAAAGGATGTGTTGTAACCTGTTTTTGAGACAGAAGAAGAGCTCCTAAGAGGAACAATTTGTTGTTGAAACTCAGTTGCAGCTGGAGTAGCGCGAGGAAAAGCAATTTTCTCAGAAAGACTACTCCTTTTTGACTCTTGTCTTTTTATTCGCCGTTGTAGTAACAATGCTTCTTTTTTTTTCCGCGGATATTACTTTGTAAATTTCATGTCGCCTAAGTTTCATCTCATCTTTTGATTTTGTGAAGCAAACATGTTTGTTTTTTGTTCAGAACCCATTATGCCTACAAAACTACAATTATAGAAATTAAACACTCGAAGTAAATAGAAATAGTTTGCTGGCAGAGGTAACACTGAAGCGAATAGCATCAGAGTAAGAAAAAGTATTACTGAGACGCAAATATATGTGACTTTTATTTTTTGACCACTATATACAAGAAAAATTGTAACAACATCTAATGGTTGTTTAATTGAACATGTAGATACTCCTCAATTACGAGAACTACAATCGCTATAAATGGAGCAGCTTATACAACTCAATTGCAACAGTATATTCACTATGTTTCTTTAAGAGGGAAATGATATTAATCAATTCATGTACAAAGTATTCACTATGTTTCTTTAACAGAAAAATGATATTAATCAATTTCTGTACGAAGTGAATCTTCGGTATCAATTTTACTGGTAATAAGATTGTTGTCACAACTATATAATGTTTATCTTTTTTTTACTATTAATCACAATATTTAACTTAATCAAAATTATTTTTGACTTATTCCTGATATATTGGAAATATACTTATCAAGAGAAGCTGAATCAAGAACTTAAATGTTAATCCTATAAAATGAGGGGACAGAATAGTACTTTCTTTATAAATAAAGGGTAATTTAATAATACTAACTCACTTTTGTCTTCCTACAGCTTATATATACATAGCGACATCAAAGTACAGAAGTTTGTCTAAAGTATTAGCTTATCTTCTTGAAAAACAGCTCAATGTCTACCAAAAACTCCACCACTACCACTATCCCACCACAACCACCGCCAGCCGCCGGGAAGATGAATGGAGAGCCACCACCTGATCACGAAAGATGTCCGGTGGAGGAGGTGGCGTTGGTAGTTCCAGAAACAGAAGACCCCACTTTACCTATAATGACATTCAAAGCATGGTTTCTTGGACTGACTTCATGCACTCTTGATTTTTCTCAACACTTTCTTTATTTACAGAACTCAACCTTTAACTATTTCAGCTATTCTCATGCAAATAGCTATGCTCCCAATTGGAAAATTCATGGCAGCTATACTTCCTAAAAGATTTACACTTTGTTTGGGAGATGGGGTGTTAGTTTAAATCCAATGCCATTTAATATGAAAGAGCATGTTATTATTACAGTTATGGCCAATTGTGGTGTTTCCATTGGAGGTGGCCATGCTTATTCCGTTGGGGCTATTACTTTTATGAAGGCTTATTATAAGAAAAGCTTGAATTTTCTTTGTGCTCTTCTTCTTGTCTTGACCACTCAGGTATTTCAATTTTCTGTCCTACCTTCGCAACATAACTTAGCAGAGCACATAAACTGAAGAAAATAAATATTACAAACCTTTTAATACGTCCCATCTCAAATTACTACTCTGTACTCTTTAGTTATCCTAAACAGTGTTCACTTTCTTTTAAAAAGAAGTTCTCTTACTCAAGAAAATGAAAGTACAAAGCAGTTGCATGAGACCCATTTGAAAGTACATGAAATCAAACGAAGTTATTAAAGATACGGAAATATATTTGTTCTTCTCTGAACCAAAATAAAGAAATAACCCTTTTCTTGGTCAATTTAGCATAAACTTCAGCCATTGCCCCTTGGTGTATCTCAGACGCTAAAGAAGTACATGAAACCAAACGAAGTTATTAAAGATACGGAAATAAATTTGTTCTTCTCTAAACCAAAATAAAGAAATAACCCTTTTCTTGGTCAATTTAGCATAAACTTCAGCCATTGCCCCTTGGTATTTCTCAGACGCTAAAGAAGTACATGAAACCAAACGAAGTTATTAAAGATACGGAAATAAATTTGTTCTTCTCTGAACCAAAATAAAGAAATAACCCTTTTCTTGGTCAATTTAGCATAAACTTCAGCCATTGCCCCTTGGTATATCTCAGACGCTAAAGAAGTACATGAAAGCACTAACCCAAAATACAATCAAAGAATAAAACCAAGGAAAACAACAGACATGAACATGTATAACAAATCTAGTAGAAATCCTAATTGAAGAATTTTGTCAAACACCTTGACAACAAAATTTATTCGCTATTCAGGGGAAAATATAAATACCTACCATATTATCAAGGATTGAAACAAAATCAATACAATATACACAAGATGAGAAGAAGATTACCTAGTAGAAAATAGGAATAGATCAGAGGGGAGGAGCAAGAGAGCACATATATGAAGCAAAGAGTCGTTTGAAGAAAAGAGCTTTGCAGATAAAACTTGGAAAGTATCGGATATAGCAAGAGAAATTGAATTGATAACTATTAAAATTGGGCTACACGTGTTGGGCTGCAAATGAAGCTACGAAATAATTTTGGGCCAGGCAGACATGTTGACCATGAGCTGCCTGGTTATTCCCATTTATAGTAGGAAAATTACCAGCTATGTCCATTTATAAGTAGCTCATTACAAAAATTGGCCAATTGATAAAATATTACTAATATTAGCCAAATTAGCCAATTAGCTATTTGTAGCAAAAAATATTAAATTTTTGCTTTGTTTTGAGTGGGTGTTATTAGAATAGATTGGACACAACTTAAGGAGCTTGAATCTCAGTTTTGGGATGATTTGGTGAAGTTTTGAGGTGGTTTGAATTGAAAATTCGAAGTAAAAGATGAACATGAAAAAAAAATGATACGTGTATCACACTCTGTATCATTTGTGTATCACATATGTATCATATTTGTATCAATGGTGTATCACATGTGTATCCATGTATATCTGTGTGTGATACATGTGTCGCAGAAGACTTTTTTTAACTCGATTTAATTATGAATTTTGATACAAAACCAGTCCAAATCACCTCCAATCTTCCTCAAATTTTGTATATTGACTTATCTATATGTTTTCAATGAATTTCAACTATACCCATTGAAAAAGTTTCTTTTTTGTTTAGATTTTTGGAATATTGTATAGATTTTTGTATTTCATCACCTTATTTGCTACCCCGTCCATGAAATTTCCTTTCCGTCTTGTATCTAATGTTGCTAATCACGCTTAAAAATATGGAAGGTGATTTTTGCATGTGATTCTTTGAGAGAAAGAACCCTATTATTTAGTTTTTCAATTTTTGTTGGCTAATTTTGGTAAGTCTATGACTAATGGCTAGAGGTTGGTAAGTTGAGATTTATTTGGGACATTTGTGTAAGTTTCCATAAATATAGGAATAGATTAAGGTGTGATTTGGATTTGATTAAAACTATTGCTGTACCATTTATTAAGAAATGGTCTATAAATAGATGAAAACCAAGTCTACCTAATTTGTGCGCAAATTATTCAAAGCAAAGCAGATCTTGCATTAAATGCCATATCAAATATATCAGATTTTTATTTTTGGTTTTTGGAAAGACACCTTTGACCCTTGCTGCTTAATTTGCCTATCACCTATTCGGCTACTCCTTTCAAATATCAATCTACTTGGGGAAATTGATTATTCCATAATTTGCTACAAAGTACTGCATATGGCGCTTTATTTTTACAAAAAAAACTAAATTTATCATGCACTTGGAAAATTTCATTTAAGCTTTCGAATAAATTTGTCCTCGCCGTCGGGAAAAATTCATGGGATTTATAAAGTTCTAATGGTCGAAATACCAAATGAATTTCATTTTTTAAAGAGCTTAAAAAAAATATGTAATAGTCAATATACTAAAGAAGGAAAAAGTTTAGGAAAGAAAATTGGCGGAGTTAATTAATGCGAGGCCATTATTGGAATCAAGTTTTCAAAACATGCTACAAAACCATGAGAAACATTTGCAACTGTAATGTGTTGACGAGAAGCTTACACGCCGGCCATGCATGCAGCAAATCCTTTATATGATTTCCACGTCCAACATAGCATTCTGCTGCTCACTCACCTGCAACAATAATTAAATAGGGGCTCATAAATATCTATGGCCTTACGCCCTACGCCAAGAAGCGGACGTAGTTATTAATACCAGATTCATTTGAATTCAGTATTTTTAATGTAGAGTATAAATTTATTTGTAAAATTCATTAAAACTGTAACAATATTAGATATAAACTTATAATTTTAAAAATATAATAAGTTCAATATTAAAAAACTTAAATGCTGAATCCATAAAATGTTAGAATCAGAAATCAACATAAGAGATAGATTTTCGATTAGGGTTCATATGGAAGAAGAAAGAGGAAAAATCGTCGGAGAGGAAAAAATCTCCTAATCTATTCACAAAAATGGAAAAAATGAAAGAATAGTCTAGAATGTTAATTAGCCCCTATTTATATTTTGGGCCTTTACAGTATAAGAACAAAAAAAGAAAAATGAATGTTGTTACAAATAAATAACAGGCTAGGCCCAATCGTTCCAACTCTTGTGTTGGCCAGTCTTCGTGGCTCAATCATCAGGTAACTCCAACATCCCCCTCAAGTTGGAGGGTGGACACACGCCCAACTTGCTAATCAAGGCGCGATGGTATAGACCTGTGAAAGGTTTAGTAAAGATATCAGCTAGTTGGATTAAATAAATAAGTCTTAATCCATTGGGCTAGTCCATTTAGTTGGGCTACGAATGATAAGCCCACTTTATTAGGCCCAAGATGTTATCTTTCTAGATACCCAATTTGGTGCCACGTGTCAAATGACGTGGTGTGTTAAGTCAAACGGAAGGGCCAATATGATCGTGCCACGTATCAAAATGACAAGGCATGCCAATTCAAATTAAAGAGCCAATGAAACCACGCCACGTGTGCAAGTGACATGTTCCAGCCAATCAAATGCGGCCTTGTCACATTTTAATTTGATTGGTCGGAAATAGTTTGTTCTTATCATAACTCTTCCCTCCACAACTATAATTCATAGCTTAGAAAAGACACCAGAAGTTATAACAAGAAGCAAGAGAGAGCTCGTGGATCAAATGCTGCAAATTTCTCTAAGGCTACAAACATTCAAGTGTTCTAAGGATTAAAAGATCAAGACGAAGATTCAAGAACAAGCTACAAGCCCTTAGATTAAAAATATGTCAAGATCAAGATCATGCCTCAAGCACTTGGATTAAAATAAAATAAAGGCAAAATACATAAACAATCTTTTTAAGTTATCCACCAACTACCAACTTTGTGCGAATGAAATGGCAATCGACTTCGAGGTGCTTGGTACGTTCATGGAACACCGGGTTCTTGGCGATATGAATAACAGCCTGGTTGTCGCACAAGATAGGAACTAGGAGAACATCAGTGAAACCCAAATCAGATAACATGCGAACTAACCAAGCTAACTCAGCTACCACTATACTCATGGCTCTATATTTAGCCTCAGCCGATGACAAGGAAATAATGTGCTGCTTTTTAGACTTCCAACTGATGAGACTACCACCCAATTGAATGCAAAAGATAGAAACTGGGCGCCTACACTCGGGGCAAGCTGTTCAATCACTGTCACAACTGGCCATCAAAGACAAATCAGCAGAATTATTTAACAAGACCCCTATATCAGAAGTGCCCTTTAAGTATCTCAAGACATGTAAAGCGGCAGTCATATGTGGAACTCTAAGTCGTTGTAAAAATTGACTTAAATATTGGACAACAAAGCATAAATCTGATCTTGTGTGGGTCAAAAAATTTAGTTTACCAACTAAACTCCTATAACTTTCATGTTGAGGCAGCAACACCCAACATTAAAGTGTAACTTGTGGCTCATGTCCAAAGGGCTAACAACAACAAAAACATTAGCACATTTGTATTCTGATAGCAAATCAGAGATAAACTTCTTTTAAACAAAAGGATACCCGATTGAAGATAATAAACTTCAATACCCAAAAAATAGTTAAGCAACCCCAAGTCCTTAATTTTGACCTAAGCATCCAAAAAGGCTTTAAGAGCAGAAATTTCATTCAAGTCATCCCCAGTCACAATGATGTCATCTACATAAACAACTATAAGGGTAGTTGTAGGCATATAAGTTTTATGAAAATTAAATTCATAAAATAATTTAGACTATATTTTTGATTAAATTATTTTGGTCTAAAAAAATATTATGGGCCAGTATAATTGAATTAATTATATAACTCTAATATATATGGATTAAATAAATAAGTCTTAATCCATTGGCTAGTCCATTTAGTTGGGCTACGAATGATAAGCCCACTTTATTAGGCCCAAGATGTTATCTTTCTAGATACCAAATTTGGTGCCACGTGTCAAATGACGTGGTGTGTTAAGTCAAACGGAAGGGCCAATATGATCGTGCCACGTGTCAAAATGACAAGGCATGCCAATTCAAATTAAAGAGCCAATGAAACCACGCCACGTGTGCAAGTGACATGTTCCCGCCAATCAAATGCGGCCTTGTCACATTTTAATTTGATTGGTCGGAAATAGTTTGTTCTTATCATAACTCTTCCCTCCACAACTATAATTCATAACTTAGAAAAGACACCAGAAGTTATAACAAGAAGCAAGAGAGAGATCGTGGATCAAATACTGCAAATTTCTCTAAGGCTACAAACATTCAAGTGTTCTAAGGATTAAAAGATCAAGACGAAGATTCAAGAACAAGCTGCAAGCCCTTAGATTAAAAATATGTCAAGATCAAGATCATGCCTCAAGCACTTGGATCAAAATAAAATAAAGGCAAAATACATAAACAACCTTTTTAAGTTATCCACAACGATCAAACAACCACTTCAATTGACCTATTTATCATTTAGACACTTCAAGTGATTATTAAGTGTATCAAGTAAACTCCTAAGTGCAGAAGACTATATGCGTGAGATACACTTGCTAGTGATATGTCAAATGAGCCAACTAAAAAATGACACGTGTAATTTGTAATAAAAAATTAACATATATAGTTAACAAAAAAATGAAAATACATCAAAAGAACAAAATGAAACCCTTTTCATTTATTTTTATCAAAAGCAACGCTGCCACCCAACCCCTCTCCCACCCCCCGCTTTCATCTTCTTCTTTGCGCTGGTTCAGTCCCCATTTCCTTTTCACAAATCTACCCAACAAATTAAAAGTCATACAAATAAAAAAAAATGAGAATAGCCAAATAAAGAACCCACTAAGTGATTATTCATGGACCTAGCCGGAAAATATCCTCTTACATGACCTCTATCGTTGGAAAATTTTTTCTCCAAGCAAAGCTAAAAACTAATAATACTGGAATCATCACTCTTCATTCTTCTCTCTCCATTATTTTCTTGATTATGAATTTGAGCTTATATCACTTTTTTTTTCCTAATTTGTTCTTTTTGGTATTAAATTGTCCTTAAAATTATCTGCCAATGAAGACGAAAGAGGGTAGAAAAATTGTGTTCTAATGAAGGAGATGAGGATCGCAGGACTACTGAGAAAAAAATTGGTGATTTGCTGTTGTTGCTGCATTTTTGTTGCTTCTTTCGGCTATGTTTGGGACTGATTTTGGGTCAATGGAACTAAGCGGAGCTCTGAAGGTTATGGGCAGTAGAGTTTTATGGTGAAAGGTGGCAGTTTTCGGTGGTTTAGTTCGAGTTTTAATGGTTGGTTTTTCTTGACTCTACGGTAGTTTCATGGTGGGCTTAGTTCAGCTAGCTGCTATGAGGTTTTTTGTTTTTTTTTAAGAAAACAAAATTAGGCAGAAAAAATGAATTCACGCACTTTAAATTTTGTTAGAAGACACGTATATGCCACATCAGAGATATATGTTTACTTGATACATTTAATAATAACCTGAAGTGTCTAAATGATAAATGGGTCCGTTGAGGTGACTGTTTGATCATTGTGGACAACTTAAAGGGGTTGTTTATTTATTTTACCTAAAATAAAATTCAAGATTAAGCTCGAAGGCTCTTTCATTTACTATTGAAAAGTACAATTAGAGGATTCAAAGAGATTGTAACACTCAAATATTCGAAATAAAATACTATGATTATTGCAATTTTTTTAGTCTTGATTTATTTTCTCGACTCAATACATTGTCTACAAATTCTGGCACACCCAAGTGGGATAATCTTTACCTCTCATCTAAATTTTTCAATCACCAAAGTTCAAGAACGTTGAAATGCTTCAAAGATAATCAACTCAAGATCAACATCCATCAAGGCTACTAACTTCAGGTTCTATGCTGATGCGGAAAGCATCTTCGATGTTACCTTTGGAAGCTTACCAGTTACGAGGAACAAAGCAAGCTCTTTAGGACAACAAGCACTCCAAGTGCTGTTCGTTTAAACCGCTATTTTCGGTTCTTCATCCTCAAAATTAAGGAGCAAGATCTTCCACAAATGCATCCGAATGAAGAAGTGATGTTGCTGAAAAGATCACGAAAATTCTTGTTGTCCTTGACCTCTCTGAATCCATGATCTCTGCTGTGAAGGAACATGATGATGCTTCAAGTGATGGATCCTCCTCACTTACATCGCATAGCGTGAGCAATTCGAGAATAAATCTGTGTGATAATCCATGCTACTCACCATCATCTACAACAATCATGCAAGCTATGGTGACAAACACTTCATCCGTGGAAGAGCAGTTGGCAAACTTGATAGAAGCAATCGCTGACTCGATCAAATGCATGCAAAATCAAGATGCTAGAATTGACAAGCTAACAGACAGGATGAGAATCTTAATGGAAGAAGAATCCACCCATGAACCTAGAAATCTCCCAAAAGTTCAAGAGATCCCCCCCCACACGACAAGTTGCATCCACTAAGGAAATTCTAGCTCTCTTCGGAAGGGATGATTCTAATCAATCAACTAAAGGAGTTCATTGAAGGGACTATAAAAAAGAAATATGAAGTTGCTTCCAACTCCTCCTTTACCTACGCAAAGTCGTACACTTCAAGGATCGATATGTTGAAGATGTCTGCTAGCTATCAACCTCCAAAATTTCAACAGTTTGATGGCTGTTACACCCCATGTTTTCATACGTGAAAGTGTGCTGTAAATAAATTAATGAAAGCTCGGAAATGAGATGTTACATCCTGTATTTTTCGTACGATAAAGTTTTGTCCTAAGTTAATCAATGAAAGTTAGGGAATGAGATTATTGTGAGATTATAAGTATTATGCTATTTCAAATAAGTGATGAGCAAAATTCAAGAAGGTAAGAGGGTAAGCAAATCGAGAAATGAATTTCGTTGAAATCTGCCGGGGTAAAATACGGCCAGAGCTAAAATACTCGGTATTTATGGACTAGTGCCATACAAGGTACTACATGACCATGATAGCAAGGTGTATAAGGTATGTGAAAAGTGAATAGTATTTTAAGTAAGTGAAAATAATTCTTAATTATGTGAATAATTGGTTAATTATTAGGTAATGGGACATTACCTAGTTAACTAATAATTAGTGATGGATTAATTGAAGTCTTTGGATAAAGACTAAAGCAAAAACGTGCCAGCCCCTTTGAAATAGGGGTGTGCATTCGATTTATCGATTCGATTTTGACCCTTATTGATAATTACTTATCAATTATCGATTTGTACATATGCTTATCGTTATCGTTTCAATAAGGTTTCGATTTTTTCGATTTCGATTTATCGATTTTTGGGGCTTATCAATTCGATTATCGATTACATCAATAAGAAAATTTGCGGGATTTTACGGAAAGTATATCGCTATAAACACGCCTAACTAATATGGACCAAAAGAAGCTAAAATAAGACGAACACCGTTTATAACATAAAAATTTTGTGAACAAGCACATGCAAGGAAACTAAAGTAAGGGATCAAATGTATGTCACCAACACTCCAACGGTATAAAAAAATAAAAATACATCATCACGGCTAATTCTATTTTCCATTAATTTGAACTTCATTCCCTTGAGCTTTAAATATGATCATTCCTCAAATGTGGTAGATGAAATAATAGGGTTAGGGACTTAGGGTAAAGGAAAGCGTATTATAGAATAAGGTATAAAAAAATAAATTAAATTTTAATTTTTTTAGCATTTCTTATCGGTTTATCGGTAAACCGATAACCGAAGAGGACAAAATCGAAATCGAAATCGATAACTCGATAAGGAAAATTTTGAAATCGAAATCGAAATCGATAAATCGATAAATCGATAAACTGATAACAAACAATCGATTCGATTTATCGATAAACCGATTCGAATGCACACCCCTACTTTGAAATACATTACGTGACTCGTAACTTGGCATGAAAGGTGTCCATCTAAGTGTCATACACATGATACTTCCATAAGTATATTTAAAGTACGACCTTGAGATAATCAAAGGGGTCATATAGCTTTCTTCTAAATTTCCAAGTTAATCTCAAATCCAACAATAACAATTCTCATAATTATTTTGGCTTCAACGGACATTACTCTCGAAACAAAACAATTCCAACAAGATTTCTTAGCACCGTAGCAACGTGAGATTTTGCGATTCTAAAGGAGTACGGTGCAACCTTTTCCAAAATATCATACTGATTTTTTCCTACCCCATTTATGTTATGGCTATCCCTTCTTTGTTTTTGGCATGATCTATACGACACAAGAGAAACGAGTAAATGCACAACATTCATAAATTACTCTATTCGTAGAAATGCTAGAGATGTCTATATTCTTATTCTCTCATGTGTCATATTATTTTATCATCTGTTCATGGGTCTCAAAAATACGTAAGTTGGTAAGGTTTATTTCATGATATTAATCAGAGGCATAATGGTCTTATTACGTACCGAGAGATTTTATTAATGTATTTCATATGCATTTCAGGCATTTATACATGCACATTGACCCATAACCAGATGGCGTTATATACTCGTATATATATGTATATGGGATATGGGAAAAGTTATGGCATTATATACACACCACCACCTGATCAGCTGGTATACGTTGATGATTTTGCCCACAGTAGCCGAGATGATATGATAGAATGCCCTCAGAGGCTTGATGATGTTATGGACACATGTACCTATGCACGACATGACATTCATTTGCATACGCATGACACTATAAGTATTTCATGATTTACAGAGTTATCCAGACTTACATGTTGAGTCATTTACTCTATATTTCTTCCATATCTTTTATGTACTTATTTATGTGCCTTACATAGTCGGTACATTATTCGTACTGACGTCCTTTTTGCTTGGGGATGCTGCGTTTCATGCCCGTAGGTCCTGATAGATATGTTGAGAGTCCTCCAAGTAGGCTATGAGCTCAGCGGAAGATGTTGGTGTGCTCCATTTGCTCCGGAGTTGCTTATTTGGTTAGTATAACTTAGACATGTATTGATTGGTATATCGGGGCCCTGTCCCGGCCTTATGACATTTATGTACTCTTAGAGGCTTGTAGACTTATGTCATGTATGTGAAAGTTTGTATGGCCTTATCGGCCTATGTTCAGTGTATGAGTGATCATTTTTGGCTTCTAAGCCCGTATGTCTTATGTATAAGTTGGTATTACAAGTTTTATTCTAGTTATCCTATGGCAGCCTCTCTGTCTCATTTACCTATGATGGCATGATACAAAAAGATACATTATGTTGGTACTCGGTTGAGTAAGATACTGGGTGCCCGTCGCGGCCAATCGGTTTGGGTCGTGACAATGTCAAAGGCAATCCAAAGCAACACGTGGCACACTTTTTTGAGACATGCAAAAATGCTGGGACTTATGGAGATTACCTCGTTAAGCATTTTGTCCGCTCATTAAAAGGAAATGCTTTTGATTGGTACACAAATCTCGAGGTTAGATCATTTGATAGCTGGTATCAACTAGAGCAAGAATTCCCCAATCGATTTAATAGCACGAGACGTACTGTGAGTATGATAGAACTTACAAATACTCATCAACGAAAGGGTGAACCAGTTATCGACTTTATCAATCGTTGGAGGAATGCAAGCCTCAATTGCAAAGGCAGGCTTAGTGAAGCTTCAGGCATAGAGATGTGCATCCAAGGCATGCATTGGGGACTATGATACATCTAGCAAGGTGTCAAGCCTGGCACATTTAAAGATCTTGCGACTCATGCCCATAACATGGAGTTGAGCATGGCCTCCGCTGAAAATGAAAGGTTGCTTACCTATGATCCTCGCAAAGGGAACAACAAGCAAGAAGTTAGGAAATGGAGCAAGTTTGTACCCAAATCTAAAAACAAATAAGCTATAAATGTCAATACATCACCTATGAAGTTCACAATGAAGATGAACAAGAAGCAGAGTACAAAATCCACTCTTTTCAAGATAAGCCAATTGGAAAGTTGACTCTAAAAGAAATGCAAGAAAAGGAGTACCCATTTTGGATTCTGATATGCCAGCCATTTTTGAAGAACTTCTCGAGTTAAATCTTATTGAGCTTCTGGAGATGAAGCAACCAAATGAAGTTGGGAAAACAAATGACCCAAATTACTGTAAATATCATCGACTTGTAAGCCACCATATGGAGAAGTGCTTTGGCTTCAAGGACAAAGTTAAGGACTTGGCCCGTGAAAAGATAATCGTGCCTGAAGATGAGAAGGCAAGTGCGAACGAAGTCTCTATCACCTTTGGCTCATTTAGTCTAGATGAGTTATTCAGTTTAAAAGAAATCAAAGATGAAGAATTACTAAAGAATAACAAAGTTGAAGTAGACCACCATGATGATGATTAAGGTTGGACGTTGGTGACTCGCCATAGGCGACATAAAAGGTGCCCACGAAAAGAACCAATAGAACAACCAACAAGTAAAATAAGGGTGAAAAAATCAAGGAGATGAATCCAGTTAAGCATTTGGAGAAAGAAAAAGTGGAGGTGCACCATCCTCAAAAGCCACGACATCCAGTGACCTTGGAGGAGTTCTTACCAAGTTGGTTCCGCACGAAGATTTCCCATGAGGGCATTGATACCTCTTGTTCCCATGCTGACAAAAGGGAATAAAAGAGTGATGACCTACCATTGAAATCATCTTTGGAAAATCTCATCGTGTCCATTCCTCAAGAAGTTAATACGAGTGAGGAAAAAGTTACGTTCAGGAATGATGATCTTCTACTTGGTGACACTCGTCATAACCGCCCATTATACCTGGTAGGCTATATGTGCGATGAAAGGGTGAATCGAATTTTGGTTGACGGAGGATCCTCAGTAAACATCTTGCCAGTTCGCACTGTGAAAGAACTTGGTATTCCCATGAACGAACTCTCGGAAAGTCGTGTGATGATTCAAGGATTCAACCAAGGGGAGAAAAGAGTGATAGGTGCGATCTGGTTAGGAATCACCATAGAAGATATACAATCAAGTGCATGGATGCATGTGATCGATGCAAAGGCTTCATACAACGTCTTGCTTGGGAGGCCTTGGATACATGAAAGTAAAGTAGTTCCATCCACCTACCATCAATGTCTAAAATACTACGAGGGTTAAGTCGAGAAGAAGATAATTACTGATGATGAGCCATTCACCGAGGTTGAGTCACACTTCGCCGATACAAAGTTCTACTTGAAGAACTGCATTGTGAATGAGCTAAAAACTGATGATGGCATAAAAAGCAAGAATTACGAGCCCTCAACGAAAAGAGCTGAGGTGACTACTGGTGAAGCCAAAGTTGTTGCTGAGGAGGTACAACCCAACACGAATAAATCTTATAGAGGGAATATTGCATCTTATGGAAAGAAAGTAAGTCTTGCGCTCCAATATTTCCCTAAAAGGAAGAAAGATAAATGTGAATCATCTAATATCCAAACTAACATGCTAAAGGAGTTAACTTTTCCTGTAAAACGAATTGAGGCAGTAAATTTATCCTCAAAGCCACTTGCAAGGTTTGTGGCCCAAAATCGTTTGCAAAATATGGCACTCCTTATAAAGCGAACAGATAAAGGTTTTGATCCTAACGCTTACAGGCTAATTTGCAAAATCTGGATACTATCCTAATGAGCCATCAAAGTTAGGGAAGCTCCCATCAGAAGGTGCAATGAGGCAACCACGTGAAGGCTTGGGATACAAGCATCCGTCACCAGTATGCATCTCCATAAGAAGGGCGAACAACAATTATATCATTGTAGAAGATAAATCTGCCGCTTCTAATAGGCCTTCTGTCTTTGATCGACTTGGAAAATCAACTGTGAGAACTTCCGTATTTGAGAGATTGGGTTCATTAGAAAGGAAGAATAATTTCTAGAGAAGTTATCGAAATACAAAACACCCTCTTCGCTCAAAATTTAAAAAATCTCTAAGATTTTCCAAAGTTTGGTTCCTTCTAGACTGAAGCGACAAACACAAGTCATAGTTTCATGTGATGAGGTACTGAAGGTGAAGCCATACACTATGGTCTACACTAAAGAACGCGATAAAGACGACGAAAGTGCGGGTTCTTCGTATCATGTTACTGCACAAGGCGAGCATGGTGTTTTATCTCTAATGGAGTATGATAAGAAATTGGACGATGTTTCACCGTGTTATCATATATCCTTCAACGATGGGGACCCTAAAGAAGATGAAGATGCGAAAGATGATCCCCCGCAACTTGAAGAAGGGGTGAAGGCAACGATTGATGCCTTAAAAGAAGTTAACCTTGGCACTGATGAAGAACCAAGACCCACCTACCTAAGTTCTTTACTAGAAGTTGATGAAGAAAGCACTTATATTGAGTTACTCAAGGAATTCAGGGATGTCTTTTCTTGGAGTTACAAAGAGATGCCTGGCTTGGACCCGAAAGTAGCAGTCCAGGCTCGCCCTATTAAACAAGCTCAAAGGCGCTTTAGGCCGGACTTGGTTCCTTTGATTGAAAGTAAAGTTAACAAACTCATCGAAGCTGGCTTTATCCATTAAATACCCAACATGGATTTCAAGTATTGTCCCTGTAAGGAAGAAAAATGGCTCGATTTAAGTGTGCGTTGAGTTCAAGGATCTCAACAATGCATGTCCGAAAGATGAATTCCCGCTTCATATTCCAGAGCTGATGTTTGATGCTACTATTGGGTATGAGGCAATGCCATTTATGGACGGTTCATTAGGCTATAACCAAATATGCATGGCGCCAAAAAAGGAAGAGTTTACTACATTTCGTATCCCCAAGGGTATTTATTTCTATAAGGTAATGCCTTTTGGCTTGAAGAACGCTGGTGCTATTTACCAAAGAGTTATGCAGAATATCTTTGATGTCCTTCTCCACAAGAATGTCAAATATTATGTTGACGACTTGGTGGTAAAATCAAGAAAGAAGAGCGACCACTTGAGAGACTTGAGAATGATATTTGAATTGCTCCGAAGGTACTAACTTAGGATGAATCCATTGAAATGTGCCTTTGGAGTTACTTCTGAAAAGTTCCTTGGTTTCATTGTCCGGCATCTAGGGATCGAAATTGATCAAGCCAAAGTAGATGCAATTTTAAAAATACCCGAGCCTCGGGATATTCATGAATTAAAAAGTCTGCAAGGAAAGCTAGTATACTTTAGTAGATTCATCTCAAACCTAGTTGGGAGGTTCCAGCCATTCAGTTGCCTTATGAAGAAAGCGTGTAGCAATGCCTTTGAGAAAATTAAATCTTACTTGATGAAGCCTCTGGTTTTGACAACCCCTATACTTGGAAATCTGCTGATACTATATATTTCAGCACAACAAAGGTCTGTTGGAGTGCTGTTGGCCCAAGAAAATAGTGAAGGAAAAGAAAACTCCCTTTACTACTTAAGCAGGATGATGACACCAAATGAGCTGAATTATTAGCCAATTGAAAAGTTATGTTTGGCATTAGTCTTCTCAATTTTAAAGTTAAAGCACTACTTTCAAGATCATGTTGTTCGTCTTGTTTCTAAGGCAAATCCCATTAAGTTTGTGATGTTAAAACCTATTCTTAGTGATCGACTAGCGAGATGGTATCTCCAATTTCAACAATTCGAGATTTTGTACAACCCTCAGAAGGCTGTAAAAGGCCAAGCATTAGTAGAATACTTGGCAAATCATTCGATACTTGATGACTAGGAGCTAACTAATGAACTACCTGATGAGGACGTAATGGTCATTGAATTCAACCTCCAAAGAAGATGTACTTTGATGGTGCTGCGCATCGCAGAGGAGCTGGTGCTGGCATAGTATTTATCACTTCCCAAGGTGAAGTCTTGCCCTACATTTTCACCTTGACTCAACCATGTTCAAACAATGCTGTTGAGTATCAAGCATTAATACTTGGGCTTGAAATGGCCGTTGATATAAAGAAGTTGCAATTGCAAGTCTTTGGTGACTCTCAGTTTGTGGTCAATCAGCTTTTAGGTAGTTACGAGGTCAAGAAACTTGAACTATGCCCTTATCATAATTATGCTAAGAAATTTATGGGATGGATCGGTGAAGTGATTATTCAACATGTGCCTAGGAAAGAAAACAAGAAGGCCGATACTTTAGCTGCCTAGCTTCATCGTTAACCCTACCTAATCAAGCGCAAGTACTATCTCCCAAAAATGGGTAGCACCGCCGCCAAATGAGGGTGAAAGTGAAGAACATGAAATCGACCATCTTGTGTCCGTTTTTGAAGCTGAGAAGGAAGAATGGAGACAACCCATCATCGACTACTTAATGTAACGACCCAGCCGGGTCGTTTTGAGCTTTTGCATTTTGCTCTCCAGTTCTCGGATATGACTAGCCCCATGTGATTTATTATGACTTATGTAAATCGTTGGTTTTGGTTTTCAGAACAATCGGAATAAATTTGGAAGAATAGTTATCAGTTGAAGCTTAAAATTTGAAAGGTTGACCATGTTTTGACTTGTTAGTATATGACCTCAGATTTGGAATTTTTATAATTTGGTTAGCTCTGTTAGGGGATTTGGGACTTAGGAGTGTGATCGGGAATAGATAAGGGCTTGAATTGGCGAAGTTAGAATTTTGGCGATTTCCAATTGATAGATGAGATTTTTGATATAGGGGTCGGAATGAAATTACGGAAGTTGGAGTAGGTCTATTGTGTCATTTGTAATGTGTGTGCAAAATTTCAGGCTATTCGGACGATGTTTGGTAGACGTTTTGATCGAAAGCGGAATTTGAAAATTCTTGGAATTCATAGGCTTGAATTCGATGTGATTTTTGTATTTTGATGTTATTTTGAGCATTCTACAAATTTGAATGAGGTTATGGGATATGTTGGCATATTTGGTTGAGGTCACAAGGGCTTCGGGTGAGTTTCAGATGGTTAAACTGATAAATTTTGGACTTTGGGCTTGGCAGTTTTTGCTAGTTTTTGTTGCACACGATTTGTTCTTCGCATTCGCAGTCAGGCACTCGCATCCGCAAAGGGTGTTCTCTGAGGCAGCACATTTTGTCTTCGCATTCACGATTCTTGTGTCGGGTTCATGATGTTGTGATGCTTTGGTTCTCCGCATTTGCGAGGCTTATGTCGCGTTCGCATAGAGGAAAAGGAGTAGCTGGGTCCCCAAGGTGATTGTTCTATGCATTCGCGTAGTAGAAGTCGCGTTTGCGAAGTGTTGAGTTAGGTGTGCATCGAGTTCGTGAGAGGGTTCTTGTATTCGCGTAGAAGGAATTTCGGTCTGCGACGTGGTGTGCTTCGCGAACGCGAGGGATATGCCGCGTTCGCAATGAAGAAATAACTGGGCAGACAGTTTATATTTTAAAAACGAGGATTTTAGGCCATAGCTCAAAATACTATTAGAGAGCTCGGGAGAAGGAGGATTTGGAAGAGATTTTTAGTAGAATTCTTGTGGTAAGTGTTCTTCAATCGCTTTTGGAATAATTTCATGAATTAGTCTTGATTTTTATCATGTAATTTGAGGAATCAAAGTAGAAATAGGTGAAGAATGGGAGGAAAAATTTGGAAATTTCTTTTGATGATTTGAATAGGTATTTGAGGTCGGATTTTGGTAAATTTGATATGGGTAGACTCGTGAGGGAATGGGGATTCTAGTTTAGTAATTTTTATTGAATTCCAAGATGTGGGCCCGGGGACTGGGTTTAGCCAAATTTCGGGAATTGTGCCTAATTTTGCTAGCTTTCGATTGGGGTTCATCTCCCTAGCATATTTTGATGTTATTTATCTGACTTTTGATAAACTTGGAGCATTTGTGAGCCGATTCGAGGGGCAAGAGAATCACAGAGTAGTTTTTGGACCGTTTTTAGGTAAGTAATCATTGTAATTACTGTTCTGAGGGTATGAAACCCCAGATTTCACATCGTTGTGCTACTTTGAGGTGACACACATGCTAGGTGACGAGCGTGGGGTCGTGTACCGTTGGGGATTGTGACTTGGTCCATCCCGTACGACTATTAAATCGCGTATTTACTTGGAAACTATTTGATATTGTGATATTTTGAAAAATATTATTATGTTTGGGGCTAAATGCCGTGTCTGGGCCTTGTGCCGATTGTTTTTACCCTTAGGGGCTTTTATAACTGTATTACCTCACTCTTTTGGTTTAATGTTTACACTCAATCAAGCCATGTTCTTACTATTTTCATAACTCAGTTTTATTCACTCCTTTTATTTTCATAAATAATTTGAGCCGAGTACTTGTTGTAGACGTGCGATTTTTGACCCTCCCCAAGAATTTTCACATGTTTTGCGTTAAATATTTAGTTTAGGTCTAATATAGTTGTTTCAGCTAATTTTGACTCTTTCACTTTATTTGCATTACAAAAATGGTAAAATACAAACAAAAAAAAAAGATATATAAATTTTAGTTTATGTATTTCTCATAAACTTGAAAAAATACAAAAAAAATAGTACCTTATTTTTTTATTATTATATAATTTCGAAAATACAAATAAAAAATAGTTTCATTAATATTTTTGTAGTCATTTTTAAATTTGAAAATACAAAAATAGTTTTGTTTTAGTTGTCAATTTTATTTTGATAGTTATTTTACGTACGTAGGATTAATTAAATAAAATCATGTTTTCATTCTCGGTTCCGGGCAAAGAATAATATTTGGGTTCAAACTACCCGTTTTTAGGCCTAATTTTCGGACCTAGCCCATAACAATTCGAGCCCACCACACATGGGGGACACATGTAGGGGACATGGACATAACACAAGAAATGGCCCATCACTCTTGGGCCACACCCCCACGTGAGAGTAGAAATGGCATGGGATAGCCACTATTTAAGGTGATATTTAGTTTTTATCCAGCAATTCTAATGTTGAGCAAAAATAGTCACTACCTTATTAAAATTAATATGAAAAGATATTTTTACCCTTTCTTCCCTTGGTTTTCTTCCCAAACCCTCAGGGATGGATGATGTACGCTCCACTACCATCATCTACCATAATGGTAGTGGTTATTAATTTTAATATCATTCTGTTACCACCCACTATATTTTCTTCTTTCTAGCTTATGTTGTTGTTGTGTCATCACTGATCTTGACAGATATTTGAACTTTTCACTTTCCATTTTCACAAAATTCTGTAGATTGTTCGTTGCGACCTCTAGTCTTTTTTTTGGGGATTGACAGGCATTTGAATGTTAATTACAGTTGTAGAGAAACAGTAAATAGGGTTATGACTTTCTCTTAATTGTGGCATAATTTGGTATAGAAAACTGTAAAAGCAATGGAAAGTGCTCACTTGTATAATGTATTTGAAACTTCCAATCATATCTGGACGATTTTTCTGATAATCTGTCTGTTGATTATACCATGGATTACTGGAGAAGGTTCGTTAGTTTTATATATATTTGTTAAACTGAGAATAGATTGTTGCTAATGATTTATTACTTTCAAAGTCCCCTTTTTCTTTTTCATCGTATGAATTTAGAATTGGATAATATAGTTTAACTAGCTTATTTATACTTTACAGAGTGCAATATGTGTTTTACCATTTGTGTGCCTATTCTGTTATCGCCCACTACCATCATCTAGGAAAATACACACATCTTGGATGTATAAAGGACAATTGGTCCTTAACTTAGAGTTCCAACTTCAAAAGTTAAGGACACTTGGTCCTTAACTTAGAATCACAAGTTCAAAAGTTAAGGACACTTGGTCATGAACTTAGACTAACAAGCTCAAAAGTTAAGAACAATAGGTCCTGAACTTATTTACAAGTTCAAAACTTAAGGACAATATGTCCTTAACATTGATTTCCAAGTTCAAAAGTTAAGGACAGACAGTCCTTAACTTACAGTTACACGTTCAAAAGTTAAGGACAGACAGTCCTTAACTTACAGTTACACGTTCAAAAGTTAAAGACAAGCAATACTTAACTTACAGTTACAAGTTCAAAAGTTAAGGACAATAGGTCCTTAACTTTGACTTACAAGTTCAAAAGTTAAGGATGCTTGGTCTTGAAGTTTGAGTTCCAAGTTCAAAAGTTAAGGACATGTAGCCTTGAAGTCCTGAACTTAGAGTTTCAAGTTCAAAAGTTAAGGACATGTAATCCTGAACTTAGAGTTACAGGTTAAAAAGTTAAGGACATGAAGTCCTGAAGTTAAGGACATGAGTAGAAGGGTATTTTCATTCGGACAGTTAAAGTTTATTAAACCAGTGGCTAAAGACTAAAGACATTTAAAACACTGGTTTTAAAATAAAGACAAGAGCTGTTAGTGGCTATTTGTGCACATCGTCCCACGTGATACCCTCTCATTTTTTAACAAAAAGACCATACACTAATGGATGAAGGGGGGGGGGGGGACCTTTGAGGCTGGATGACATTTTTTAGGGAAGGAGGGACTCGAAAAAAAACATGAAAAACCCTAAACAACCATAACAAAACCCTCCACCATTTTTTCCGGCCAGCTCCAACCATTTCACGACCACTCCTCCACCATCGTCATTTCGTCAACCAGCACAAAGTCGTCACCCTCACATAGCCCACGCCAAACGACCAGTCAGTCCCGTCGTCCTCTCTTCAGGCAGCGTCGGCCATGGACGCGTCTTCATTCTCAGCCGCTGCTTGAACCACGCCTGGCCAAACGACCATCTCCATCGACTCGTAGCTCAGTACCACCCTCAACGACCAAACAGCCTCACTCCATCGACCATTCTCAGTCATCGCCCAAACAACCATCAGCCCCGTCGTTTCTTCGCCATTAACGACCCCTCGTCGTCTTCAACCAAAGCCACCATCTCGCTCACCAAAACAGCCCCCGTCGTTCGTCGTCGTCATGTCAAACCACCTCCCTTCGTCGCCGCCCAGTCAGCTCACGAGCAGCAGCCATTAACGCCTAAACCAAACAGACCACCCTACTCCTCCAAACCACCCAGTCGCCCCCCTTCCTGTCACGCTTCCAGCCCTACTGCCCAAACGACCTTCAGCAAAACTCGCTATGAAAATAGCTTCAAAACCAGTTGTGTAAGCTTACCATTCTCGCCAAAAAAAAAAAACAACGTAAAACCGCCCAAAACCACTTCAAAATCATGAGCTACTGTTATGGAGGCCGTTGGGTCCGTTTTCTGGTTTAGTTTGAGTTTTCTGGCTAGTGTCGAAGTCGACGATAGTCCTTGTTCGAGTTTCCTTTTCCGTTCGGGGTGCGGTCTGTTGGTCTTGCTCGAATTCGATCGTAGTTAGCAACGCAACTCCATTTGCTGCAGTTGCTGAAATTTTTAGTCGTTTGAAAGCATATCGAGGTTCACTCTTACTTTGTTTTTCTTCATTAGCGTGAATCTACCCCCTGACTTGTCTGCTCGATTTAATTTGTTGAGTATTCTGTCCATGAATGAATTTGAGCATGCTAAATGAATGGCGTGATTCTTTCGTTGTGCTTGAATCCTAAAGTTGTGGTTTGGTAAAAAAAAGTTTATTAAGTTTCTTAAGAGATCACCATATATTAAAATACTTTGCTTAATGATCCCATGTGATAGGTTTCATTTAATTGCCTTATTGTGGTATTTAATGGGGAAATTAAGTTATGATATGCATAGTTTGAGATGAGATGGGCCGTTTAGCAAAATTTATATGATATGCCGTTTATCTATATGTGTTTGTAAAATTAATTAGATTTCGGGATGGGCCGTTTAGCAAAATTTCACGGCCTTACCCAAAATAATGATACGCTAGTCGCTTTAGGCGCGCCTTTAATAATTTACTTTCTTAAACTTGGGTGCACATTTATGTGACCCAAATCCAAATCTCAACGGAGTCGAAATGTGTCGATAACCACGGGTACATTGATGTGACGCGGTTCGAGATACGTTTTCACAATGTTGCAATTCTTTGTTAAAATAATAATAATAATATTAAAAGCGGTTAAAGGTTAAAATTTGCACATAAGTTAAAACATGTTATAGATCAGATAATTAAGCCAAATATGACAGTTGAGCGACTGTGCTAGAACCACGGAACTCGGGGATGCCTAACACCTTCTCCCGAGTCAACAGAATTCCTTATCCGAATTTCTGGTTCGCGGACTGTTAAACAGAGTCAAACCTTTCCTCGATTCGGGATTCAACCGGTGACTTGGGACACCATAAATCTCCCAAGTGGCGACTCTAAATCTCTTAATAAACGAATCCCGTTTTGATTGTCCTTTAATTGGAAAAACTCCCTTTAACACACCCTTCGTGGGGTGCGGTAGTGCCAAAAGGAGGTGTGACAGCTCTAGCGACTCTGCTGGGGACATGACCCAGAACCACTGGTTCAGGGTTAGAAATTCGAGCTTAGAATAACTGTTGTATTTGGAGTGTATATATCTGATTTTCTACATGTTCATGATATATGTGCTAAATGCTTTACCGCTTTGATATTATTTGAACTGTATATATAAACTGTGCCGAAACCCCTCTCTTCTCTCTCCTGAGGAGTGCACGCTGGTCGTGACTTCTTTCTGTTAGTGTCATATTCCAAAAGTAGAACGAGGATTCGGAGGAGTTGCAAAATCGGATTGCCTTTTTGGTTACCGGTACACAACTCCCATCCTCGGCTCGAGTTGTCCGCTCGGGTAAGCCAGGTCTAGAATAATACACCTAGGATAAACCTAGTATAACAAAACCTCATGCCGGATCCCTAGTAGGGAACGCTTATTTGCATCATGTTGCATTCGACTTAGGGGACTCAACACAGGGGTTGGGTCCGTCTAGGACAGGTAACCTGAAATAAAAAAGACCATCCTGCTGCATCTTGTTTGTTTTACGCATTTATTAGCTTAAGACTTGCATGCTGACGGCTTGTGAAATCGGGAATTTTGAAAAAATTGTGAAAAAGAAAAATAGCAGTGTAGAGAGATAACTACTTATTTTTAGAAAGAAAAAAAACCAATGCCTAAGTAGTGTCGATACTCTGACGAAATTTTGGGAAAATAAAAAAGAGGAATGTTTTTTTAATTTGATTTATTTGAAAAAAAAAAACAAAATAAAAGAGTCTTGTTTTCAAATTCAGTTATATTGGACAGAACTACGCTGGTTTGATTCTCACCGGATGTGAGATACGTAGGCAACCCTCATCGGGTCCAATCTCCCCCTTTGCAAAAATAGCCAAAAAAAAGTCAAAATTTTAATTTTTATCATTAATAAGCCGGGTGATGCCGCTTTTGTCAAATATAGCCGAATGTTCCCGAAAGTGATGCCGAAAGGCTGACTTTGCATAAACGGCCACCTTTGGTCATGTTTTAGATTTTTGGTCGATTGACCCACTTAGCCTTAAAATCTTCGTCCCCGAGGCGCTGAAAGGCCGTGTTTGCAATATCGGATTTTTATTTTTAATTTGAAAAAAAAAGAAAAATGTCAAAATTTTAATTTTTGTCATAAATAAGTCGGGTGATGCCGCTTTTGTCAAATATATTCGAATGTTCCCGAAAGAGACGCCGGGAGGCTGACTTTGCATAAACGGCCACCTTTGGCCATTTTTAAGATTCGGGCCGGTTGAGCCACACAACCTTAAAATCTTCGTCCCCGAGGCGCTGAAAGGCCGTGTTTGCAATACCGGGTCCCTTATTTTAATTCGAAAAAAAAATCATAAATAAGTCGGGTGATGCCGTTTTGTAGAAAATAGCCGAATGTTCCCGAAAGGGACGCTGGAAGGCTGACTTTGCATTAACAGCCACCTTTAATCATTGTTTTAGGATTTTGGCCTCTTAGCTAACGCAACCTTAAAATCTTGATCCCCGAGGTGATGAAAGGCCGTGTTTGCAAAACCCAGTATTTGATTTTAAGTTTTAAAATAAGGAAAGAGTCAGTGGGCAAGTGAATGCCGTTTGAATTTTTTGGTCAAAATAAGCCGAGCCAGCTTCGGCAGTGTATTAAACCATTCTTGTCGAGATAGCCTTAGAGTATCTTTCAGTTATCGAAAGGCTATTTTCGTAAAAGAACGGAAAAGTTTGTAAAATAATCCTTCCCGGCCTCAAAATTCATGTGAAATTGAGAAGGGGTCACGTCTGCAAAAAATAGCCATTTGGTTAAAATTGGCATATAAGGGAAGGAATCTGTCAGTTTGTTTTTTTATTTGTATTTCATTTGATTAGAGTATGTGGGTTGTTTGATTTTCAAGTCTGTAAGTATTCTTTTCGTCACAGTCTGTTAGTATGGTTAGTTTTTAAAACTTTGTAATCAAGTTTGTTTTATTGTGAAAATTGAAAATTCCAAAAAAATGTTTCATTGTTGTTTACCTTTAATTTGCGCGAACTACGCACGGTCTGATTCATGCGGGGTCATGATACGTAGGCGATCTCCATAAGATTCAACCACAACCCAAAAAAAAAAATGAAAAATGAAAAAGAAATAATGGAAGGTTTCGGAAATACTTCAAAGAGGCACAAATAAAGTAACCCGGGATGATGCACGCGGTCGGAGCAAAGACATGTTAGAAATGGTTAAACTGCCTAGGAACATTGCATTCCCGAACGTGCAATTGCAATATACCAGTTTGTTGTTTTCCAGAGATTTCAAAACTGTTAGTTTGTTAGAACGTTCTGGCAGATTACCATTACCAAACAAGATCCAAAGGGCCCATACTGAAGAGCATGGCTAGTTCAGACCAAAGTGTTGAGGAGGAAAGGACGGAAAGTCAGATGCTGAAAGAGGCAATGGAAAAAATGGAAAAAATGATACTGGAGATGAACGAAATGCAGTCAGCCTTGGCTAGTGTACAAAAGGGGCCCGAACCTCCCATTACTCCTACTCTCCCACCAGGACACACGCCGGAATACCCTCCCCACGGACCTTCGACGAGCTTCCCAAGTCACCACTACTATCAGGGAAGAAATCCCTATGATCCCCAAGCTCCACCACCCAATCAGAACCCTCCCCCACCAAATATCCCTATTTTCGTGGCACCCCCACCAGCCACGTTGCAAAGATCATCTAGTGAGCCGTTGTTTCAGGCTCACGATGACCAATACTACCCCCCTGAACCTACATTTAAAGCACCCGAGCCACATGCCTACGATCCCCACTTTAAGGTCCCGGCAGAGATTGAAAAACCGACTAAGAGCCTAGAGCAGGACGAAGTGCTTCGAAAATTTAAAAGCCTGGAGCAGTCCTTTAGGAACATGCACGGGTTAGGCAACCAGGTCAGCGTGGCCTACAAGGACCTGTGTCCTTTCCCTGACGTTCAATTGCCGGCAGGGTTCCAGATGCCAAAGTTTGATCTATACGAGGGGGAACGGTGATCCAATGGCACATCTGCGAGGTTTTTGCAGCAAGATGAGAGGAGCAGGTGGTAAAGATGAGCTTCTGATAGCTTACTTTGGTCAAAGTCTAAGTGGGTCTGCACTGGAATGGTACACAAGACAGGATCCGAGCAGGTGGTACACCTGGGATGATCTAGCACAAGCATTCGCAGGACACTTTCAGTACAATCTTGAGATCGTCCCTGACTGTCTCACATTACTGAAACTTGAGAAGAAGCCCAGGGAAAGCTTCCGAGAATTTGGGTTCCGGTGGAGAGAACAGGCAGCAAGAGTTGATCCTCCGATGAGAGGGGGAAATGATGGACTACTTTCTGTAGACTCTAGAGCCAACTTACTTTGGTCATTTGGTGACGTCAGTTGGCAAATCTTTCAACGAGATTGTGAAAATGGGCGGTATGATTGAAGAGGGACTTAAGTCCAACAAAATTCTGAGCTATTCGGCGATTAAAGCAACTACTCAAGCCATCCAGAGCAGCACAGGAGGTGCGCTCGGGAAGAAGAAAAGGGAAGAAGTCGCAACATTTGAAGCGGGTACTTGGCCCAGATCTAGAGGTCCTTCACCCTACTACCAATCCAGACCTTCACAACCGTACTACCCACCATCAGAGCCGTACTTTTCTGTCTATCATGCCCAAACATATCCCCGAGCTCCACATAACCCACCTCAGTATTATCCTCCGAACAATGTCTGGTCATCTGTCCAACCACCAGGTCACTCCCTGTGGCGAGCGCTAGCACCGCATAATACATTCTTTCCTTCACAACATTTTCAAACACCCAAAACCCAAGAAAACAGGGACAGGGAAGGGAACAAAGGCAAAGAAATAGCTTCACGCCAACTGGGGAGTCTTACACAAGCTTGTTTGAAAAGTTAAAGCATTCTGGCCTGATTGAGGTGCTCCTTGGCTATACTCCAGACCCATATGCAAAAGTATTTGATCCCGCTGTACGATGCATGTACCACTCTAATGTCCAGGGGCATAACATTGAAGATTGTCGTTCTTTGAAAAGGGAAATAGAAAGAATGATTCAAGAAGGGGCAATTGTGATCAATGCCAGTGACAGGGAGCACGCGAATTCTTTTGAGAACTTATTGGCTGAAGTTGATGATATTGAAGTTGGTAATGGTCATGGCAATATTGATGCGGAACTCAGTGGCTAAGATGCATGTCGTGCTTGGTAGTTGGAAAGACGCTCCATCTCTTGGTCAGCCGAAGAGGAGCTTTGGTGGCTTAGGTTGTTGTCATTTCTGTTGTCCAGGTTATTTTCAGGGTTGTAATCCAGATATCGTCTTGTAATTCAAACCCTTCTATCATTTTATTTTATCTAGTTCCTTTGTTTGTAGTGTCTCATTTAGTGTTGTCTATGTTTGTTCACAGGGTCTTACCCTAGTTTATTATGTTTGTCGTGTTGTTCGAACCATTTCATTGTCTAATACAATTCTCTGTCTTCCGTTATTTCTAGTCAGTTTTCTTTGATTTAAGTCTTTCCTCTTTATAGTCCTTTTTTCCGTCAACTCTAGTGACATGACATGCGCACATAATTGTGGCCTAATCTTAAAAGTTAATCATGAAGCAATTGGAAGATGATCGGGGCGTTTAAAGGAAATAAGAACAGATCGGGATATTTGGAGCCCGAGTCATGTAAAACTGGGGCAAGTAAAAAGAAAAACCGTTAAAGGAAGAGTGGCCAAGTTGACAGGGGTCGTTCATGATAATGAAAATGAGAGTGTTGCCCAATAGTGCTTTAAAGATATGACGAACGTTAACTTTGTTGTTTGCACTTGGTATATTTTGAAGATTGGAATGACGAAGGCATTTTGTTCTGCTACCTAAACACTTTATCCTCCGTTACCCCTTTTGAGCCTTATTTGTTTTCTTTCATACCCCTCATTCGAAATCAGTAGCAAAGAAATACAAACGTATAAGAAAAAGAAAAAAGAAAAACAAAGAAAAAGAAAACAACAAAAAAAAGAAAAAAAAACAAAAGAGAAAGAATGATGAGGAAAGAAAAAAAAAGAAAAGAAAAAATGAAAAAAAAGTGAAAAAGGAAAACTAGAAAAACAAAGGAATTGGGAACTACGTTTGACGTGATTCCTCAAAGAGGACACGTAGGCGCTTCACAGCTCGGTCATAGTGTAACAAAAAATCAAAAATTCCAAAGCAAGAAACTGGGGGCAAAAGTTGTGTTTATTATAAATAAATCTAGTTCCGAAGGTTGTAATTTTGAACCCAAATTAATGTGTTTTTGAGCCTTTAATACCCTTTCTTTCTAGCCCTATCCAAAATCCCACATTACGGTCCAAAGAAAGACCTTTTGACCAATCTTCAAAAGATGCCAAGTCAAGCAAATGAGAGAGTTTTATCAGAACATAACACTCTAATATCTCCAGCAGAAAAGACTCTGATCCCCAACAGAAAAGAAATATGAGAGAGTCTTAGCGGTAACACCCTAATCCCCAGCTGAAAGGTAATACAAATGAGAGAGTCTTATCGGTGAAAACCTTCACGGGCACCGTAAGACGATGTAAGCTGAGAGAAATCAAAATGAGAGAGGCTTTATAGTGAAAACCTTCGGGCACTACAGGTCGAATAAGGGTGAGAATCAGATGGGAAAGCCCCAGACTAAGATTGTGAAAGGCGAATTAACGACGGAGGATAGGCTACATGTGCATGTCATGGCCATTAGAGTTGGTATTCGCGTTTGATAGGTTTTTATTTCATAGTTTTCCTTATTAGAGATTCATCTTTTTCCTCTGTCTTTTATTTTTTCTTTTATCTTTCTCCTTTCATCGAAAAATTCCCCAACAGAGTTTGCTTGGTCAAAACAAGTGAGAAATGACTTCAAAATCTGCCATCATCTTTCCAATTTTGTAAGACGGGATCTGATTAGTACATCAAAGTGGTATAAGTCAGGAAGGAACAAGCGCAAGGCCAGTGTCAAGAGGGATATCCCCCGCAGAAATCAAAGGTCATAGACCACAAAGCCAAGGCCCATGGACAAATCAAGAAAAAAACAACACAGAGAGCAATGTGCATGATTTGGGAAATTCACATGAGACTCAAAGGTCGGGGAAATGCCAGTTCCCGAGCAATGCCACAAAAGGAAGAGGGATATCCCTAGCAGAAAAGGTATTTCAGTGACGTCGGATGAACGAAGAAAGTGGTTCATCAGTAAAACATGCAAGATCCTCAAGCGGCGTCACTGTCATAGGAATGTGGGTGGTCAGGATACAAGTGGAAAAAAATGGTGAAAGGCTTGTAAATAAGGAAACGTCAAGAAGGTCGGAAGTTATCAGTCGAGTTTCAAGGTGGCCGGATAACGCAAAGCAGGGCAAGTCGTTCTAAGACCAGCAGGAATGTCATCCCCAGCAAATAATATCGTTCCCAGCAAGTTTTGATAGTGTAATGGAACGCAGAGCAAGGAAGGTGAAAGGGAAAAGCCATCCCCAGCAGGAGTATCACAACCACTCATCACGTTTTAAACTAACAAACTTTTCTTTGATTTGAAACAGGTGCAAGAAATGTCATTGACGGTAGAGAGGCAGGCCACAAGGAAGATTATCAAACTGGGGCAGAAAATTTTCTTTCCATTTTTGAAAATTTTCTAGAAATCAGGTATCCATTTGGGGAAGAAGGAATATAAGACAAGTCTCAAGGGAAGTGGTCTTTGAACCAGTGTTATCCCTAGCATAACAAGTTTTAATGAAGGAAGTTGTATCCCCAGCAGCCTTCAGAAGAGTGAAGCACCAGTTTTGAAGGGATTTCCCCAGCAGTGCTATTCTCAACAGCGTTATCCCTAGCTGATAACATTTTTATCCCCAGCAGGTAAGTAAATAATTCCCCAGCAGTGTTATCCCCGGCAGTTTCAAGGGAAGACAACACGAGTTTTTAAGGAAAGCAGTTCTGTAAGAAGGTAATTCAGGAAGAAGGAAATGGTTCATGCATAGGAGACGCACTTCCTTAATTAAGATTTTATTCATAGGAGACGCACTTCCTAGTTTAAATCATTGAGATTTTACCCATAGGAGACGCACTTCCTAAGTTTATTTTCACCCATAGGAGACGCACTTCCTAAGTTTATTTTTACCCATAGGAGATGCACTTCCTAAGTTTATTTTCACCTATAGGAGACACACTTCCTAAATTAATAGTTCATGCATAGGAGACGCACTTCCTAAATTAAGATTTCATTCATAGGAGATGCATTTCCTAGTTTAAATCATTGATATTTTACCCATAGGAGATGCACTTCCTAAGTTTATTTTCACCTATAGGAGACGCACTTCCTAAATTAAGATTTCATAGGAAACGCACTTCCTAGTTTATTTTTACCCATAGGAAATGCACTTCCTAGTTTATTTTTACCCATAGGAGATGCACTTCCTAAGTTTATTTTCACCCATAGGAGACGCACTTCCTAAGTTTATTTTTACCCATAGGAGATGCACTTCCTAAGTTTATTTTCACTCATAGGAGACGCACTTCCTAAATTAAGATTTCATTCATAGGAGACGCACTTCCTAGTTTAAATCATTGATATTTTACCCATAGGAGATGCACTTTCTAAGTTTATTTTCACCTATAGGAGACGCACTTCCTAAATTAAGATTTCATCGGAAACGCACTTCCTACTTTATTTTTACCCATAGGAGATGCACTTCCTAAGTTTATTTTCACTCATAGGACACGCACTTCCTAAGTTTATTTTTACCCATAGGAGATGCACTTCCTAAGTTTATTTTCACCCATAGGAGACGCACTTCCTAAGTTTATTTTTACCCATAGGAGATGCACTTCCTAAGTTTATTTTTACCCATAGGAGATGCACTTCCTAAGTTTATTTCTACCCATAGGAGATGCACTTCCTATGTTTATTTTCACTCATAGGAGACGCACTTCCTAAATTAAGATTTCATTCATAGGAGACGGACTTCCTAGTTTAAATCATCGATATTTTACCCATAGGAGATGCACTTCCTAAGTTTATTTTCACCTATAGGAGACGCACTTCCTAAATTAAGATTTCATAGGAAACGCACTTCCTAGTTTATTTTTACCCATAGGAGATGCACTTCCTAAGTTTATTTTCACTCATAGGAGACGCACTTCCTAAGTTTATTTTTACCCATAGGAGACGCACTTCCTAAGTTTATTTTTACCCATAGGAGATGCACTTCCTAAGTTTATTTCTACCCATAGGAGATGCACTTCCTAAGTTTATTTTCACTCATAGGAGACACACTTCCTAAATTAAGATTTTATTCATAGGAGACGCACTTCCTAGTTTAAATCATTGAGTTTTTACCCCAGGAGATGCACTTCCTAAGTTTATTTTTACCCATAGGAGATGCACTTCCTAGTTTAAATCTTTGAAGTTTTACCCATAGAAGATGCACTTGCTAGTCCGAGCCATTGAAGTTTCACCCATAGGAGACGCACTTCCTAAATTTAGTTTCACCCATAGGAGACGAACTTCCTAAATTTCAATTCACCCATAGCAGACGCACTTCCTAAGTTTAAATTCACCCATAGGAGACGCACTTTCTAAGTTTATTTTTACCCATAGGAGATGCACTTCCTAAGTTTATTTTCACCATAGGAGACGCACTTCCTAAATCAATAGTTCGTTCATAGGAGATGCACTTCCTAGTTTGAGCCATTGAAGTTTCACCCATAGGAGACGCACTTCCTAAATTTAAATTCACCC